>JAPYYZ010022782.1:0-16474 GCA_030522705.1 Eretmocerus eremicus
CCCGCGATAAGACGCGAATCAGCCCCTGTATCAGGCCGCGCAATTGTCGCGTACTTTCCAGGAACGAGGAGGAAGAAGAGGTTGTGCTCGTGTCGTGATTGTATCGCCAACAGCCGAGCCTGTGGTTCCTATCGAGAAATCAGGTTTCAGCTTTCCCACGTTTCAATCTGTTGGATTTACTTCGTTTTGAGTGATCTCATTACTATCTATAGCGATAATCTGTTATCAATAATTTAGTCGTCAGTCAGTTGTCTTGACGTATCACTTGATGTGGAAAAAACTTGAAGTTTTTGGTAAGCATAAGGAACCCAACCACGACACTTGATCGCGTTTTCATCTACCGATGGAGTTGCAGAATGTTGAACCATTGAGTGGACCATGAATGTTGCACAGAAATCATTACTTTGGCCATGATTATTTGTTTCTAAATTCTTTATCAACCCATGTGCGCAATGCACATGTTCTCACACCTTTATCTTTTTGAACAATCAAAACAAACACGAAATAACATTTCTGTTTTTCAAAAGATTTGGCGTTGTTATTCGTCAGAAACAGAACATACGGACATTAACGCAGAAACTTGTAGATTCTATGTAACGGCCTTGCGTTTTGACAGAATAGCTCGAAACCACTCCATAGAAATTTTTTATCACGTATTCTATTGAAATAGAATTGGGAATCAATTTTCAGGCCGATTCGTGGAGCCATCTTTTTTATATAGAACAAGCAAGGGCCCAAATGTCAGTTCCGTGGACAGTTTCGATTTGTGTCTCGTCTCATTTTCTGCCTCTCATTTTGAGACGATGAAAGTAATCGCTACGGCAATATTTTTTCGTTGTAGTACCAAGTTAGACCAACCAATTCCCATAGGTTAGGTTGGCAAAACACGTCTATGAGGGTTCGAGTCATGTGCCTCTATGCATGTAATGGGGGTTTCATGCCAGTTCCGTGGACAGAGAGTTTCATTGCATCAAATGAAATGTTGGGCGGAAAAGTTGTTGCATCAATTCCCATGGTCGTGAGAGCAAAAAATGCGAGTCCACGGAACTGACCAAATCTGCAAGTTTCTGCGATAATGCCCATATACAACAAGCTGTTCTCGCTACTCGGTTTATTTAATGGTGAGAATTCATGAGGTTATTCTTCAAACTTCATTGTATTTCATGAGAATACGAATACCACACGACAACATCCTCTTCTCATATACTGCATTCGACTGCACAAAATACGTGTAATTATCCGCACCGTGTTCTACAAATTTGAGCTCACAGAAGAAGCGTAAGAATATCACGCGAGTCCAACGATTGTGGTGCCGCTAAAAATACCACGGTCTTTTCTCTGAGTGTATTTTTATATTCGTGCCTGAGAGTGAAAAAAAAATTGAGGGGATTGGATCTGAAAAGAAGAGACAGAGTTTGTAGTTTCCGTTGCAATTGATCACATCATATACTTACACGCTATCTCCTTGTGAGTAACTCTGGGTAAGACCTGATGAATAATTAATCGGAAAATATCCGAGAGTAACAAGATGAGCGTCAACCCGTCCGGATACGAGAGTCAGAAGCACCGAGCTCTCGCCCGGGATTCGTATTTTATTGGTTACTCGGATCGCTGGTGCTGTCTCGTTGTTGCTCCTTTGTAAGTACTTACTACATTTATAATATGTTTAAATAGTTGCTAATTAAATCACTTCAGCCAAACAACGCGATAAGGAAAACAGGAAACGCGAGGTACCAGAACTGACCGCTTTCAAAATTTGTCGAGATAACTTTTGTATGAAATTTACTGTTGAAAAACGAGTTTGTGGTAAAATCCACAACGATGGATGACGAATGAATTTTGATGAATGCTAAAAAAAATAATTAATCTAATTACGATTGCAAAAGTTACTTTCGGATACAAGATTCCGTCTCAGATTCCGTTGATTCACTGATTTTATGCGCAAGAGATTACTTTGATCAAAATTCATTATGATTATCGATACACATACCCTTAAAATTTGAAGAAATGCACAGAAACTCCTGCAGAAAGCTATTGAGTGATTCCATGTTGAGAATGTGATTCTCTTTCTCTAACATTTTTAATCGGATCTATACCTCAATTTAGCACCCCAAAAACATTTTCGGGACACTGATGGGCAAATTAATCTTACTTCTCGTTTCTTCTCAAAGAAAGGAGTAGAATGCCTTGCGCAGTGAAATCGCCATAGCTTCGACAAGTATAATAGAGCGCCAACCTCACGGGTCTAGTTAGAACTCTGGGAACACGGGGAATCATCTTGTTTCGGTGAGCAATGAAGGTACCTCAGAGGGTTTAATCCCGTAGGCCCTCTGTTCCGAGATACAAGGACGAACATATCAGCATTGCCCATAAGGCCCCGTGTGAAATAGTCATACTTATAGAAATACTAGCAGTGCTAATGTTCATGGGTGTAAGTCGGACCAGAGGGTCTATGAAACTAAATCTATTGGTCATAACTCACCAAAACAAGGTAGCTCGCAAAGATTGGTGAGAATCCATGACCCACATACCTAGGACTATAACAGTTGTCAGTGTACTTTAAAGCTATAGGAAGAGGTTATGGAAAACCATAGTGAAACTTCCGCTCCCACGAAACCAGACTTTTACACGGGAAATTCCACGAAAATGACCCTTGAAATCAAAAATCGGATTCTTCAAAAATGTCCCCCTGTCAGGAACTTGCACCTATGAAGGCTCGCGCTAGGTCTTGGGAACTGAGTGTTCCCTTCGTGATAGCATGCATCTATAGTATAGAAATTAATGCACGCGCAGAGCCTGCATGCTTTGCTCGACAGGTCGATCGAGGCCGTATTATAGCGCGGCCGAGAGTGACGTCAGCTGCAGCGATGCATCGCAGCCCTTTAGCTCCTTTAAATGCTTTCACGCGTTTTTACTCTGGTCTTTCTCGCGCACGTATACACATCACGAGGAACGCGCGAGGCGTGCACCGAGCTGCGATCACGCGAGTAAGTATGGTATCATGATGGCTTGCGCGTGCATCTACATCGTGAGAATGTCCTGCGCAATTCGCGTTGCAACGCTCGAGTATATTATGCGTCTGTGTGACTGACGCACATTGTGCTCCCCATGAGAGTTCTCGCGTGCTTTGCAGGGCATACCCTCGAGAACGACCTTGTGATTCACTTTGCTTGCAGTTCAGAGGGTCTTCGCGACAGAGTCTCGCGCCTGATCCTGGCGAAATTCTCATAAATTGTTCTGAATGGCGAAAACATCAAGGTTAGAGACGAGGCGCAGACCTGGCGAGGTCTGTGTGATGAAATTCTGAATCTGTTTGGTTGTGATCTCCTAATCTTTCTTTTTTTCGACGGTGCATTCATTTTTTAAATCAATTTGTAAGGTTCTTATCATAACCTTCGTGACCCATGGTTATTGTCAGCCTTCCTATACTATAATCAAATCCTCGTTATCAGCCAGACTAGAATCGGAGCGTGGACAAGCGAGTCCTCAACCTACATCTGAGTATACACTCGGGTCCTCGTCAATTCCTTCATGGCATTTTGGCTTGCTTCCTAGGCATTCGTGCTACCAAATATTGTGCACGACGAGCTTGTAACACTCGCTTCGCTCGTGTCACAAACTGTGTCCTTCGCACAGAAACTATTTATAAAGAACTATTTGAATATCACTTAACTCAACCCTCAAATTCTTCATATTTTGTAATTTTCTATAGCATTAGTCCAGCGATTGTTTCAATTCACCAGAAGGGTGTCCGCATTTACATCTGTCAATCAACCAATGAGATACGAGGACTCATCGCAAATTGCATTGTGGTGCATCAACATTGTGATTTCGAGTTTACTCGCAAACGTTATCACTCTGTGCAAGCTCAGAACGTCCGTCTGTCTGCACACGTCTGCTTCCACTTATACCTATCGCCCCTTCCCGCCGTGCTTTCACGGAGTATTATATGAAGCACACCACGCATTTTATCGACCTCGAAGCCGAGCCTACAAACTCACTACATGCGCCTGCTTGCACCCGCCAGATCTTTGCAGCCGATCGGATTCCTTCTCTCTTTGACTTCTCTTCTCGGGGACTTTTCTTTTTTCTTCTCGTCCTTTTATTAATTATGCAACGTCAAGAGCAAGGGCTGAATGCTCGGCATTCCTTTGTAAAAACTTTATAGCAGATTCAATGGCCCTTACCCTGAACTGAACAAAGTTACTCTTGAAAGACCTTGTTTCTGACATTGTATTTAAAATCTCGCACAACTTTTGACTAATATTCATCGCGTGGTAGCGGCCGAGGCCTCAGCCCAAAGAAAACTCTTCCAAATTCCCAATGGTCAGGCCGGCCCTGTTTGTTCGCCTATAAGAATTCACTCCAAAAGGACGTTAGTGACTAGAAGGATTATAGCTGCGTCTCTTACGGATCAAATTTTACTAGACCATCTGGTCGTCAACAATGTACTTGATTCTTTAGAAAAATGTGTTGCTATTGATCGTGGCATACCTTAATCAATTTTTACAAAACATTAATAACTCCAAAATGACAGGCCCTGAAATTGACGTTTCTTTTATCTCTTTCCTCTAATGGTTTCCGGCTCGCACAGCCTTGCATGGTGCCGCAGATAAGCTGCTCCAGTGACTCATTCCTTATCTCCTGCACTTTTCACGGATTGACTCACAGGACCAGCCGTATAGGTCAAGATATCCTTTCTTTTTCTACGTTTCAAATCTGAAAATAGTCATAAGGTTGAAGTTCGAAATAAGATCGCAAGTCAAATTTTGGAAAAATGTAGACTTAGAAAACTAATGAGTTGGTACTCTGAGAGCTCTTCACGCAAAGTCATTTATAAGAATGTCGTTTTGCAGCCATTTTCTCATACCGTTGGCCTTGAACCTTCAGGACTTATAAAACGCTGTAGATAAGCTCAGCTATTTCTTGCCCAAGTGCTAGACATTTTGAATATTTTGATACAGATCCTGCGGAATCCAATGCTGTCGCTCAGTTGTTCATTCATTCGAAATGATCACAATCTGAATATAACAATCATATTGAGATATAAATTCTCCAACACTTTTTGTTTTCAGAGAGTGTAATATACCAAGAGAAAAAATTACTTACTTCCGTTTGAATCATGCATTTGATTACTTTAAAGGCAAGGAGAGACTTCTAGACAGGACGAATAAGTATGCACTTTGCCAGGAATATACTTTCGTCGGCCTCTGGCTCATCGTAGGCTGGGTTAACGGAGGCTGGAGAGGATACAAAATTCTCATAGTTGCGATGCCAAAGCAATGCGGCAGCAAAGATCGAAGAGAGAGGATTAGGAATCTCTGAGCCGTAACGAAAAGGCTTGGCGTTTTAATTCCATCGTGCGGCGTACAAACATTCGCCAAGCATCTTTTGGTGTATCTTTGTTCCCCTAAAGCTGAGTACATATTTAGCACGGAGACTCGCCGAATCAACAACAGATGCGCTCTTCTTTCTACCACGCATCACTTCTCTCTCTATCGTTCGTCTAAGACTATCTGTCCATCCTCCGATCTCTCTCTCTCCCAGATCCCCTCTCCTTCTCTCCCCACTGTCCGTCTTGATCCATTACGCGCCCGCATTCTCATCTAAGCCCCGCAGACAGTGGACCGCACTTGCTTTTCTGCACACGATCTCTCGCGCGAATAATCGCACATTCCGCGATCTTGACTCACTCGCGATTCATGCCCCAAAGAACCGCCCACCCATCCTTCTCATTTTGACCCCTTACTAATGATTCTTCGGTCGGCTCTCTCCATGCTTTCATTAGTCATCGTGTGATTTCATTAATTAATGCGCTGTATCGTGAAGCGCGTGGACTTTGCCCGTTGCCAATCGCAGCCACTTACCTTTTGGAGGATTTTTTCTCACTTGCGTGTTGTTTGTTGGACGATAATATAGATTTTATACGGCACATCATAATGGTACAGAGCTTGAAATGTAAAGATACATTGCATTTTTTGTGACTTGCCACAGTAGATGGGTTCCAGTGAAAACTCACGTAGAGAGGTCTTTCATGCACAGACAAATGGATTTGTAATTTCGTGCATTGCTGTTGGTTGAAATTCGATGTTGGTCTTCCAAGAATCTCAGATTAACTAATTGAGTATCAACCAAGACAGTAAATTCTCTCTTTGCAGACTACATTGTGCAGTATCTCATTTTGTAGTAAATGCACGCCTATGCGGATGATATCGTGTGCACAGAGTAGTCATTCACACACGAACACTTCCACGCAGAAAAATCACAGTGCGCCGTCTTACCATCGTGTTCGCCTTAGACCGCAAGCTGCCGCCCCTGATTTTGCGAAGACGCATGTGTATCTAGTCAAAGGTATGCAAGCGCGTAAAACTGTCAGGCCATTTGAGAGCATGTGGTTGAGAGCATGCCAAGTGGTAGTTGTGGCCCAGTAATCCGTATGAGAGAGTGAGAGTGGACCTAGAAAGAAGAGTGGAAGCACGGAATGAAAGAGAAATGAGAAGAGAGAGATCCGGGGAAACGAGGAGGAGGAAGAACTCGACTTCTATTTTCTCGCCCTAGCTCACCAATGGCTCTCCGGCATTATTCGACCGATCTAAATTTAAGATGCGTTCCTGGCATGCCTCGCTTCCGAGCGAAAGAAATCATTGAGGTGGATTTCGAAGGCAGTCGTGTGTGTTTTGTGGGTGGAAATTGACGAATTGAGCTTCCCGCAAGCTCCTAGTTGTACTGAGGATCATGACCATGAATCACGATTGATGTCGCGTATTTCCGTATTTTCAAATTTTAGCCACAGTGCAGCACATCAAAATCTTATGCATGCATCTTCATTGACATCGGGATACTATTCACTTTTGCTCCGTGATAAATTTTGATCCATACCATTATTCTTTTTCCGTTGACTATTTTCATCATCGTGACGTGTTTTTGCTTTGATCAGTTTGTTAAAAACCGGATTCCTCTTGCCGTATATTTATGGAAGTATTCAGAATGCGTTGAGATCTTTCAAATGAGATTAGAAATACTGAAGTGTGGGCGTTGACGACACACTCTACTTTCTTAGACGACTCTAGACATTTTCTGTGACGAGCCACAAGGCGCCAGAATCATTAATCCATACCATTACTTGCCGTTTGTTTTTTGAAAATTTGAAAGAACATTAATGTTTCCTCATATAAGTTATCAAACTACATGCACTGCATGGTTGGATAATTTTTCATGCCCTCTGGAGCACCACGTTGATTAAACAAATTTGTATGGATAAATCCACTAAATTTTGAATATTTCGTGTGCATACAAGATACTGCTTTCAATGACACCCATGAAGTCGTAGTAAACATAAGTCATGAGTATCTGTATTTTGTGATTGGTGATATTCCCGTCTTTTCCTTTCATAAATTAAAATTCTCTTATAAAAATGTTTTCAGGTCATAAAATCAATAAGACCTAGTGTCATTTTTAATGCTTAAATTGATTGATTTGTACTCTAATAGTTAAATTAGACCCCCAGTCAATAGATCTGAGTGAACGTGGCCCAGAGGACATCACTTGAGATAGGGAATTGAAAGTGCTTCAACAATGGAGTTGCGTCTGATTGGCGGATGAAGCGTTAATTCCTCTGGGAATGACTGAATGTAAGAATCCACGGGCTTTATTCGTGTCCAATGTATCTTGTTCAAGTTTTATTCAAGATCTCGTTCGAGATAGCACTACTAACGAGGAAAGGTCAGGCGACCGGATCATGGATTGTACTGAAACTGCAAAAATAGTCTCCTTTTATAACACCAAAAAATAGCTGTGGGGGTGCATTTTATTGACTCGATCTTGTAGGACCAGGGAGGGTATCAATAAATTGTCACGATAAAATTTAGCAAATTGGTCTATATATTTGCCACGCTTCGTCAGTTCGATTCACTTGCTTCATCAGACACGCTCGCACATTTTTTTGTATCTCACATCGTACAATTGTTCAATTTGTAGTCTTCACAGAGCTACAGTCACGTTAGCTGTTGAGTGTTGTGAGTGGCCAAAAAATGATAATCACAGCTGCTGAGTCTAATACTCGATTGTCATCGATATATACCACAGAATATTATTATTACCTGCATACTTCAATGTTAAATCGTGATATCTATAGATATATTACACAAGTATTCTGAGCTACATCTCATGAGCGATTGGGCATTAGACTCTACGGTTTTGGATTTGATCTTTTTGTAATATAATGATACTATTGCAGTAGTTTCAGGCAAATCCATAATCCGGATCTCTGGAACTCTCCTGGTAAGATCAATTTCTGATTTGTCGAAGCATAAATGGCTGGAATTACTATAATGGACTTGGAAATGTGAAGCCGTTTGTATTAGCGGACATTCAAACCCTTTCAAACGACGTGACATGAAAACATCTTCACAATGTAACGTGACTTCCAAAAATTCCACGGAACTACCGAGATTTCTGCTTATTAACATTGTCCGTCAAATGGTCTCACTTTATCCGATTTTGACAAGTTCTAGAAGAAAGAGAAACAGAATTCAGCTCTAAGACCAAGCCTTGACTGGAAGGTAGGATAAGAGTACATTACTCTCAACGTAATAGCGAACTCTAATGAATTGTGCCTAGTCCTTACTCCATTATTTGTATACATAGGGCGAATTTGTTCGAGGGGATCCCTCTTTATCAGAACCAAGAATCATCCTTGATTCCTGTTGTCACTCATGTGATCGAATCTCATGAAGGTGATGTGGGTTCTCCGTTATTGGAGTTTCCTTTCCTCTAGTAGTTTCCTGAAAAAATTTTCAAGAAAAAATGCCGGATGTTTGTATTATAGTGGCTGATCACAATTTGACTCGACGTCTCCAAACTCCAACATTATATGAAGAGTATTGCATACTTTCAGGTATTTTTTACACTAACTCCGGCACTAAAATTGTATGGTTGCAAAAATATCGTACATCGTTTGGGTCGAAAAAAAAAAAACAAAATTTATGAGGCCCTAGATTATTCTATATACGGTTATACTTCTAAGAGGATGCCTTTTGAATTTTCATCTGATGTTATTTCATTATCATAAATCATGCATAGTGAGGAAAGAGTACAGCGTGTATCAGAGAAATGTTTACGAAAAAATCTTCATGGGGCAATGGCTCACAAAAAGGTAGTTGTACACCAACTACGCAAGTTGAAGTCATTTAACCTCTTTTTTTTAGTCACATGAATTTATTCAAAATCATCAGTGCAACTAATGTTTTCCCCATCAGAAGGTGTACGTCAACGATCGAATATATCTCTGTAGACAAAAACACGTAAGGTTGATACGATGAATCACCTGTACCGAGTTTTCGTGACGCTCGTGTCGCAATTCCAGGTTTTTGGCGGCTAATTACAAAGTGATTTAGCCGTCGATCCTGACCAGACCTCGACATATGATTAACCTACGTATGAACTTATTTCTCATGCAGTTTGTTGTTTTGTCACACCTGGATCATTTGTTACACTTAGAGCAGTGTTCTTTTTCGGACATGCTCCTATAAGCGCCATGTTATGAGCAAAACACCCCCCCAATTTGTCATGATTGTATCTTCAAATTAAAACGGTCGATCGTTCTGAAACTTCACGTGTTCATCGATACTAGAATTAGTTCCTCACAAAGTTTGGAGTTACTCTTATATCTAGATATTTTAGTGTTCAACTACCTTAATTTTTAACTCGTAATTCATCTTCGATTGCAACGAAATACAACTCTGAAGTTTGTAATGAATAAATTCACTCGGAAATTGAAAGGTTGTTCAATTAAACTTACATGATAGAATATAGAAAATATTCTGTGAGACATAGAGGCTTCTACTTTTGCAAAATCGGTACATGAATAACTCCAGTACATATCGAATCATATACTTCCATATGCCAGACACCAAGTGTATCCTTTTTCGGTAACGAAAGAGGTTTCAATTTTTTATTCTAAAAAGAAAAATTCCGCATAATAGTAAATTATTGCCCTGGGCGCGTCCGCCTACTTCAGGAGCTAGGACAGTTTATTTCCCGAGCGAACCTCCGAAATGGCCGTGCGAGCACAGGGCCTTTCAATACCCATTATCCAATTACATCGATTTGGTACATAGTTTTGGGTATAATTGCAAGATGCAGATTTAAAGTATAGTTGCTTTTCCTTCATTTCGCGATCAATGAAATATCTTGTGGATGTGAGTATCAATAGAATCAATGAATAATATTAAAAAAGATGTGCTTAAATATTCTCTTGAGATAATGAATGCCGCTTCTTGCGGAAGCTCATCAGGAGCTTCACCATATTATAGATCATATCTGAGGGTAGTACGCACCACAGGTAACGCGAGATAATAACAGGGCCATGCAGACACCGCCAGCAGGAAACTCGGCCGGTGCGACTATACGCATCTTGGCCGTGTGGAATGCCGCATGCCAAGCTGCAAGTCGGCTTTTTGCCTCTCTCTCTCTCTCTCTCTCTCTCTCTTGCTTGCTGCGCCGAAGCTCTCCATTCTCGAATAGAAGCGCGGCCACGCTCGTCGTGCAGCATCTCGCAAGCGCATGCAACGGTCGTTCACCGCTTTCGCGGGCTCTGAGCAGCGCACATGAGTAAATTATAAGCTCATAAATCCGGCCTTTACTTTGACTAAAAATAATTTTTCGTGGATTGCAGTGAAAATAATTGGTAGCGTGATTTTTTGTCTGATCGGAAATGAAAGGCATTTAACTCAAGTTCTGCTACCTCTCAAACCTGATTGTATCGTTTCAACAATTTAATTATTGACATTTTTTCAATTTGAATTGATCTCGGTGAAGTAAAATCAATCACCTTACACTCACATCCCGAGTATGAATGAGAGTATGCTCTCCTGTTCATAACACATTTCATTTTCCACTTTCAGATCTTCAAGAAAGTAAGAGAAAAGATGATACATTAACATCAATTAGAAACTCCTTACAGTATGAGTATCTAACATTAGATTCTGCACCTTATTCAGCGCTTATGATTTTTGAGCTGGAGAATATTGGCTTTGATCACATTCAACAGTTTCAGGTGTCTCGATGAATTAATTTCAAAACTAATGCTCCTATCACGAAATAATAATTCCCCCATTCTGATGACCAAATCGATTATGGTTAACGATGGCGAAAATGTACAGTTTTAGAGAATGGCTTGATCAAAGAGGAATACTTTTCATCATCTCCAAAATATATGTATACGGTCGATTCGTTAAAATTACACGATTGAATGTTTGGGGCTAGTGCTAGTGACCGTTGAAGATGGAAAAATATTTCTAGTTCAGCATTTTTCCCTGGTGTGATCTACCGCAAAGTGAGTGGCATATTACCTTTGTCCAGAAGAACTCTTTTCCTCTGGGCTTCAGACGATCATAAAAAGCCAAAATGTTATATGGCGACCGAAAAAACTGGTTCTGGAAATGATGCCTAACGTGGCTGTTCACTTATCGCATGCAACTTGTTGATGAATATGTTCAACAAAATTTTTTCATGGTTAATCTCATCATGGGAAAGTGCCCTGTATTTGGAAAAGTCGATATGTCATCACTAGCATTCACGAGATAATTTTTCATATGAATTTTCTGTATACATCCCGATTCAAAAAATCGCTATGAAAATTGAACTCAGAATTTCTACTGTCAGCCAAGCGACTTTTTCAAGTACAAAATACTTTTTCATTATGAGACTAACCAGGAAAAATTTTTGTTGGACATCTTCATCGAGTTATATTCGATAACTATTGAGCCGCGATATAGACATCATTTCCAGGACCAATTTTCCCGATACTGACATTTTGGCTACTCGTGACCATTTAGGGATCGTCCATTAATTACGTAGGAGTCTTTTCCGAAAATCGTGACACCCCCCCCCCCCGTCTCCCCCTCTCAATGTAGGACTCCGTAAGATTAAGTTTCCCCCAAGGACCTGCCCCCCTCCCCCATTACTTACGCAATTTCTCGAAAAACTTCTAATCCTCTTGAAAAAAACACGAAAATTTGTGAAAATACAAAGCTGATAAAACTTATAATGTTTATTGCGACTCCTCAAAGTCATCAGAATGGAAACCTCTGAAAAGAATTATACATTTTTCACAGGACACCTCATGAGTCATTTTCACAAGGCACTGCGCTGTGAATCCATAGTCAACGAAGATTTTTCCCTTGCAAAAATCTCCGTTGTCCATTACACGATCATTATTAGTTCCAGTGGAGATAGTATATAGACCTAGCTTGCGTACATGATTGTAGCACGAAGAATTTGCTTGAGTTTCACTCAGGCTAAAAATATGCCTTTGTGCCAAGATTGACCATACTTGCTTAAGGACTTAATTAATCTCATACGAATCCCACAATCTTGGTATTGTTCGGCAGCAATTGTTGAATCTTGAAAATTTCTCCAAATGCTGAGGATTTTAGGGGAGAGTAGGGTCAAAAGGCTAAAAATTTCTCTGAACAGATAATAAAGGCTGGATAATTGAATCAAATCAGATATATAAAACTAAATATTTGGTGAATTTCCAGTCCATTTGGGCTGAAAATGTAAGAGTCATGTGAGATTTTGTCCAAAAAAAAAGAAAAATAAGGGTCCTGCAAAGCTTGCTGGTGGCGCATGCCAAGTTTGTCGCTCACTCCTATCCCGGCGGATAATGCTTCTTCATCGCCAAAAGAACAAGTGCCATGATCAAGATGACATACTCAAAAAGGCAAAAAAGCATACAAATAATCAAAAAATTGTGGAATTTCACTCTTTCTGAGCTCTTGATGTTGGATTTGCAAGGAATCTTCACCCCCAAACTCTAAAACGAAATTTCGATTCCCACCTGATAAGTTATCAAAAATAGTTATCAAAAATAGCATCCTTCCAGGGTCAAAAAATCAAAGAAGATGCAATGCGCAATGTAGCTTTTCAGTCAAAGTTTACTCAATGCTATTATTCTTGTCAAATGATGAAAAATCAATCAATTTTCTTATTTGCTCCCATTTTCATTTCATCTATCTAGACGAAACTATCAATAGGCCCGGGAACACAGTTGAGGCCTTTTATAACACAACTTTCTCCAAGTAAAATGTATTTTTCATCATTATTCATCGTTTTTGCTTCATTTGAAAATGTGAATTTTTTCTCGGATACAGCGGGATAAGTACTCTACGGACTCTCCTTTCGGATCCGTGCGCCGTAAAGGAATAGCGGAACTCGGAGTTACGTATTCAAGCATCAGTTGCACTTCGAAAGATCTTGAATATCCTCTCAGCAAAACGAAACGGTTAAGTTACGAGCCATTAGTATTTCATGAGCCCTCAGCTGGCCGTGAGTTCCAATATTATAATTTTTGCAATACCTAACAGGCTTTGTGCCTCTCGGCAACGAATACCACCCCACAAGGCCTCAACTGCACGCAGCTTACTTTGGAAAAATTCCTCCGAAGCCGCTCTTGCTCGCTGCCACGCTCCGGCGAAGCACGTATGTCTCGCTCGCTCTCGAAATAAAAGTAGAGCCCGCTCGTGGCTCGGGTATAAGCGCGGACGTCTTGAAAATATCCGGCCGCGCGTTCGCGTTACACTTTGAGAGCAATAGTAGGGCGCCACCGCCACCACTGCCGCCTCTGACGTTTTCTGCACGAGTCTCGGGTTCCCACCTCCCCGACGCTAAACCCGCGATTGAAGAACTGGGGGAAAAGCGAGCAGACACCACGTCTGTTCCGATCGCTTGAAAAACTCACCCGGGGACCGTGTTCCTTTTAGAGGGCGTGGAGAAACTCGCCCGTGTACTCTCGTGCGATGACCACACACTCTCTTGCGTTCTCGGGCACGTGAGCGCTGAAGATCTGTCGATCAATCAGTCGACTAGTTTTTCAGATTCGATTGAACGTTTTCATCCTGTTTGCTCCAAATAATAGCACAAATATCTCTGTTCTGCCATTTGAAGCATAGAAACTTTCAGATTGTCAGACACTAATGGGGCTGTGAAGGAATTAATCCTCAACTAGATGTATAACAAATCTCTTTCATGTCCCAGCGCATACGTACAAGTGCAGAACCTCGCGTGGTCAAGTATGAAGGCAGATGGACTTTTTGCTGTTGTATCGGATTTTTTGCATACCTAGTGCTTTTCTCTCGTCCATTAGTGGATGATGGCTCTGCCTTTGCATGCGTTGGATACGCGTGCCGTCTGTTGCAGGGGTTCCGCACTCTTGAATACTCGCGCTCACCATGTACGTGGAGTATCTTTACGAGTAGCGACATGCTAGTGACGCGGTAAAATGTACAGAGGTTACCACGAGCTCGGTTTGATGATGGTCATCCTGCACATCACTTCAATAACGATTCAAAGGCTCAAGCAAATTTTCATGGAGTGCTGGACTCATATTATAATTGATAACTTTCAGCCATTCATTAAGACTTACTTGATCTTCTTAGCACAAAATCAACAGGATAGACACTTTTGTCTAGCTCTACAACAATAGAGCAAGCCCTTACCAAAGTTAATTCAACTCTGTGACGTCCGAATTTTTCCAATGCATGAAATAAAGAATGTTTCTTGTCAAAACAAAAAATGGTCGTTGAGATTAAGGTGAAAATACAAGAGTCAGAGGGTCAAAAAATTACATGCTTTTGAGCTCTAGCAAGCATGTGGTGAAAGATATTGCGATGTATGTTGTGGGAGTATGATCCTTACTCTTTAAATTCCTTCGAGTGACTAGGAGTGAAAAGTCACTCGCTTGGGGAGGAATACGCTCCACTTCCAGGCTCCGAGTGGAGCTTATCCCACTCGAAGGGAGTGACTTTCACTCCCTTCGAGTGAAAAGTCACTCGAAAGAATTTAGAGAGTATATATCGACATATTTTATAGCATTTTTTTCAGATTTTTCAATTGGTTCAATTAGAAGTCATTGTAATTCCTTTAAAAAAATTTAATTTACAACTATGGAACACTGGGCGCCAAAGGGTTAAAATGCAATTCCCAAGACTTTTGATTGAATAACGTATAACAAACTGAACAACATCATGAGTGAAGTGATATCGGGATCACGCAAATTTCAACAAGGGTAGTAGAAATACAATAACTTACTAACTCGATTTTTGTGGTTCAGATTATGAGAATTCATATCATGCTCAACGTATGATTCTTTCAATCCCTAAGGAGTATTCGCCCACTGGAGCGCAATTCGTTGCTCATTTTGGAGACGTATTTACTGTGCACAATTAATCTTATGGGAATCACATCTACACCGATCCCATCTCTACTGATTTTTATCGAGATTTTTATTGTGTGAGGGTCCGTATTAAATACCTTGATTGGACTTCAGCCGTAAAAAAAACGTGCTTCGCGCACGAATGCAATGCTTTACGCACCACGAGACTGCAATTTTAATGTGTGGAGAGCATTACAAGAGTTTGGAAATTTTCCACGAGAATGGAAATGAGTTAAGGACAGGTCTAGGGGTGAGGACCGTCATGGGCGCAAAGACCAGGTTTGGACTGCTTTGATAGATAAGCAGGAGTCAATTCACTTGTACGGCAGCCGTCTTTATTTGTCTCTTCAAGATTATATTACATAGAAAAGATTCTAGAATTCTTAATTTGAGACCATTCATACTTGAAAATTCGATTGAAATTTTTTCCTTATTCCTGTCAGCACGAATATCCACAATTATGGACATATGGAGTAACAATGAGTTGGCAATAACTTTCATTTGGCTCGACAGAAAAAGCTGGAAAAATTCAGAAAATTACTTTAGCCTTCGAGAACTGGATTCTCACAGAAATTATTCCAAATTCTGGTTTCATGCGCTTGCTAGAGGGAAAAACGTAGAATTTAGAAAATCCGAAGTTTCAATTTTTTCTGCTCAATCTAGACCCAAATAACATTTTTCAATTGAAATAGTTCAGCACTGGAAGGGTTATTTCACTAAGAACAAACAACTTGAATAATAGGGTGGCTTTCTAGTATCATATGTCTAACCCACGATCGTTTCTCGTCATTAAACCTGTATTTTATCATATTCCTTCTTGACATGAGATTGCTGTATGCGTATAATAATGTAAGGAATCTATTTCCTCAACCCGACTTGAAACATTTTCTGTCTGAATGCCTATTTTAGTGTATGTACGGTTCATCTAGATTGAAGCTAATTACACCGGGATCTACAAATTTGAACTTGAGGAGTCCAGATTTGACCAAATATCCATGTAAGGCCAAATGGAGATAATGCAAGGGCAACTATAGTGAAGAAGATTTGTACACAAGAGAAAGATAGTCAGTCGTATGCATCGTTGAATCGAGGTACTGTGTCATCCTAAAAATAGGAGAGAATGAGAGGGAGAGAAACTTATGCACTGACTCTGTATTCTCGGTCGTGAACCCGCACTGCTCCATCGAGACCCTAAAAGCTGCTCTTCTTCGAGGATGGATGAAGGTAGCTAAGAGTGGAAATAGAAGAAACGAACATTCG
>JAPYYZ010022785.1:0-10288 GCA_030522705.1 Eretmocerus eremicus
GGACACCCACTCCCGAACTGATGAAGGCGAGGGCCAAATAATTCCTTTGCTTCTCATAAAGTTATAACATGAGGCAGAATAAAAGTACACTTGTTTCGCCAACTTTTTTTCACTTTCCGTGTAAGGAATATTTTTGTCTCTAAACTGCAGACCCACTAGAGTTTCAGCAGAAAGAGAAATGTCTCTATCTTTTAAAAAATTATCTATGGTTTTAATACTATTTGACTTCATGAGCTTAATTTTAGCTTTGGCTCGAACAGCGGTGCGCATTTGATTTTTGTATTCTGATTTCAACGATATATTTTCCTCTCTCAACTTGCGACGTTCACTTGGCAGACCAAAAATGATTTTTTTTTAGAATTTGGACATGTCTCGCGTGCTTCAATTTCAAGGTCTCTACTCCAGGCGCTTCCATACATTTATGTTCAAGCTCGGGGGGAGGAGGTTGTACTCCATCAAAATTTAAATATGATAAATCAGTATCGTCTTTCTCTGAGAAAGAAACTACCTCTCTCCCCGAGGGATACGTTTTGGCGTTCTGAGACCTGGTTACTTGCAACGGACACTTGATCACTGAATGCGACTCTTGGTGAGAGATTTTGAGCTGTTGTGCCCCAAGAGTTTCATTCATTCCTGAAAACAGGGTATATAATACTAGATCAAATAATCCAGGCATTATTACAAGAGCTCCCCATTGCAAGTTGAAAAATTATCCTCTGGCAAGAGATATGTAAGATCTGTGAATCATTACCTGTCGAAGTTTGTGCAGCAGTCTCTGGATTTTGAAATCTCTCATCCCTATTTGAACATCCGCGTGGACGATGTGAATCATGAGCACGCTCTTGT
This sequence comes from Eretmocerus eremicus, assembly GCA_030522705.1. Lineage (NCBI taxonomy): Eukaryota > Metazoa > Arthropoda > Insecta > Hymenoptera > Aphelinidae > Eretmocerus > Eretmocerus eremicus. The sequence goes on from JAPYYZ010022785.1 coordinate 847, forward strand.
CTTGATTGCCTCTCGCGAAAAGTGTTTTGAATGAACTCTTGTTGGTGGGGATCTTGCCAATGAATTGGGTTGGCTTTGTAGCGTAACTTTTCTTTACTTGGGTCTCGTGCATCAGAAACGATGTCATCTTTGCTGAAATGCTTCTCACAAAGCCCATACGATGGTAAAGACTTGCTTGATAATTGTTTGTTGTTAGCATTCCCTAGAATAATAGAGAGTACATTCAATGAGCAAAGAGTCAATTTGCATCGAAGTGAGCTTCGGTCATCTTTTCAATTTCAGTGGATCACAACAAGTCGAACATATATGACATTGCGAGGCACATAAACACCGACGCGCGACGAGCCGAGGCCCATACTTATTTTCACTGCGATATATATTGCAAAATTTCACTGCGCGGATTTAACATAGTTGTACATGAACTGAAAATCAGTAACGTTTGCGCTTCAATAAGCGTACAATTTTTCATAATTCCTCGTTGAAACTTGTGGAACTCACAGTGTACACCAGTTTAATACTCACTATAAGAATTACTTATTACCGAATATCAACACTAACCTGCGTTTTCAATCCACAATTGCTGTCGTATAGCATCTTTTGCCGGGGGAAAATGAAACAACTGGGACCCAAATTTTCCAACTCATATTCCCGTTTCACGCTAACGTAGAAGTAAGCTCGGCAGACAATCATGTTTACACTGCGACGTCTGCCGAGCTACTGATCATATCCAAGAAATGGCGAATGTCGTGATTTATACACACACTCGACGATACCTAATTCGTGTGATCATCGCTCCTCTTCAACCCAACACGCCGATTGTAAAATAAAATGAAACGTCATTCGATCCCTTGCGCATTTCCCCGCAAACTCTATTTTTTTGGGAATTTTCTGGGAAATCATTTCTGCATTTTCTCGCAGGAATAATTTCGAAACGAAAAGTGGAAATTACTTGACTTCGTAGCAGGAACCCGTTGCGTCATGCAAAAAAACTTTGGATTGACATTCTAAAGTATACGCAAAAAGCTACAAAATGAGTATAAGCTCACCCCGCGCATTAGGGCAGGTCTTCATTTAGAGCTTTTAAGCGACCGGGTCTCGTGACTCCAAAGATGATTCTCCCCAATAGATCATGCAGCCGAAAAGCGCAAAAGTAGTCATGAATAGTATATTATGTACCGTGTTGCGGAAGCTGCGTTTTTTGACGACCGAGTGCGTAGGGCGTCGGCGGCACGAGGTCGGCAAAAACGCAGCTTCCGCAACAAGGTGCATATACTATTTTATAGCTAACCTACGTGGAAACGCGTTTTTTCTACATTTACGCGCCAGCGTAGGTGGCCTAGAAAACGCGTTTCCCACGTAGGTAGCTATGAAATAATTGAAAGTCTGAATTTGGTCTTGAAAATAAAGATCGGATATTGATCGAATAAGCTAGGTAATCTGTATCTATAGATCTCAGCTAGAATCCAATCATGTTAGCTGATTTACGCCGAGAGAGCGCATCCGAGATATTTACAGTATTGTACTCTGCCATCCAAAACGAAAACGCCGCAAGTGCAGCCGCAAAGCCTATGTACTTACGGCTTTTTCGTTTTGGACGGCAGAGTATTTGTCGCCTCTTTCGCAACTCAGGTATGCATCAGTACGAGAGCTGCGAGCCCTCGTGCGAGCCGCCCCCACTGGAGTAAGTACCTATATACATAACAAGCCACGCATGAGTCGCAGCCAGCCAGCTGCTCAGCTGCTGCATCGCGGAGAGCCGCGTCTTGGAAGGATTGAAGGTTGGAGGGGGGCTCCCGCAAATCTCTGGAGCACTTCGAGAGAAAGCCGCATGGTGCGCTACTCACGCGAATCGCCCGAGCCGGCCCAACTTACCAGCACAGCTCTGGCCATCTCCACTCTAATCTCTGCGTATGCTGGTCCAGGCGGCGGCGAGAGATTGCGTGGCTGCGACGGTATCATCGTCGCACACGCTATCAATGGATTTTGTTCGGTAAGGAAGTGAATGATTCGATATCCCGGAGCATGTATTGAATAGTATAGAAATATTTATATTAATTATGGAGTTATGCTGTGATTTGATTGTGATGGAATTAATTATGACCTTTACTATAGAGGTTGATATGTTGTATTTCATAATTATTTTGAATTCAAAGAAGTATATTATCATTCACTCTTGAATGTGTGTATGTTCTATCATTATATCACATAAAAAAATTATGTATGTATCATTATTTATGTGTTGATTTGAATTGATGTTTCAGATCCTGTTTAATGCCGTTACGAAAGGAACATTGAAAACAGTATCTAAGACATAGAAAAACGTATATCATATGTCAATTTGATTTCATAATTATAGAAAATGATAATGTTACTGGGGGAATAGAAAGGAATGGAGATATTACACTAATGCAACATTCATCATGCTAGCATGGAGAGATACTAAAGAAGTCAATATCAGATCATATTATCTTTCACTATAAACTTGGAAGGTTACAGACACTATTGAGTTATATAGAGAGTAAATTAGAGGAATTTGGAATTTTCATCTATCTTGATGACGGTAGTATATTTGAGTACGATGAAGGTTCACTCGGAAAACAAAAATATCATGTGATGGATAATCAAGAGACGTTTGAATATTGTACGGAATGGATTGAACAAGATGTATTGAGTAACTTATCTGGTTATACTATCAAACATAATTTCGCCTAGCTTTGATGAACATTCGGAGGGACAAATCTGATGAGAATAATGTTATCAACTGGACAACTGATGTCAAATTAAAATGAGTTGTCATATGGATGAAGAACTCCAAATGTGGATGATTTTCATCCAATTATATTTGATTTTAGGTAAAGGAAATTCAGCAGAATTTGTTGCATCATTGCCATGGGAATATGAACTTGTTATGAAGGAAAACAAAATTACATGAATCAACCTATTGAATTATGGTTGGATATGAAGACGTATGCAGAGGATTCAAAGGAATGGATACTGGAATACTCCTTAGATGAAGTCGATCGGAAATCTGGTTCTTGCGAACTGATGGCTTTAAAATCGTACAAAATTCACTTACAAGTGGTATGAATGAAAAACCATCGAGCAGAACGATACAGGTCTGAAGAAGAACGGCAAGACTGTGACGCTAGGAAGATTGAAATAGCGAGATTTGTGGGAGGAAGAGAATTCATGGTCGGAGCAACGAACGATTTGGAGAAGATAATTATCAGGGAAGTAGATTATTTTGGTGGAAGAGTATGGAATCATCATATAAAGGAGTATATGGAGGTAGATGAGGGAAAGAATTTGAGGGAGTGGGAATCAAATGTATTTAGTGCAAACCCCGCACTAATTACATTGATTTGAGGTCCCGGTAATTCTCAACGAGACTCTAGCATCTTATAGATTAAATATAGTAAAAGAGTAAAGACGTTTCGGTCTCGAGATATAAAGCTCCAAAATCAAGGAATTTGAGGTGTTGGAGGGGGTTATGTTGACATCTTAATGGGAGCTCGTTCGGTAGCTGGCAAGAGAGTTTGCATTTGCGGCATGATCAGAGCGCAAAATGTAAGAGCATGATAATATGAGCCCAGTCGAAAGACTAAAATGCAGAAATCTCAACAAATGTACATTCGAACAACCCCGTGATCGTCGGGGCTCATTTTTTGCACGAAAACCCGTGAATAATATAACAGAGTCTGCGTGGAGTGTCCATTTGGAAATAATCTACATAGCTGAACTGAGGGCTGGATTTCGAGTTTATCCGTGAGTTCTAGCAGTATTTGATTGAGACTCAAGTCATCATACTTGTTCGTCGGAGGAACAAGAGATTACAACCGAGCAATATCCCCCGAACTTTCGATTTCGGCGTACAATCTCTCGTATGAAGATTGCAGATCATTCTATGGTGAATGAGAAGTCTAGCCGTAAAAGTATAGGTCAAATTCAATCATTCGACCCAATGCAAAATGGAATCCCATCTCAGAGATACTCACTAGTTGATTGGATATATAATTATCGCGCTTTTTCCCTGAAAACGAATGACACTTATAGCTCTGGTCGCGTGGTGTTCACCGGATACTGATCTAATCGATCCAAAAATGTACAGATATCTCCTCCAATGCTTTTAAAATGCAGTATTCTACACATAGAGGATCTATTGTATCACTAAAAATTGTACGAGTCGATTCACATGCGAATGATCGAATTTCTCCCTTCGAGCCCAGTGAGACTCATGATTCTAATCGCGTACTCTCTATCAAATATTCATCCAATCGCTCTAGAAATCCATTGATATCTTTCTTGATGACTGGGAAGAGTGATTTGATACACGAGAAGAATCAAGTCAATCACTGAGGGTTGTGCCAAAAAAACTTGAACAGGTTATGAACGAATAACTTCCTCTAGCCGAGTGCGACTCGTCAGTACCTCTGATCGCGTGGCGTTCATCAAAATTTAATCCAATCGATCTAGAAATTCAATATCTCTCTGCCGCAAAATGGTCATCTCATATCCACAAATGATCGAACAAATCACTGAGAATTGTACGAGTCAATTCACATATGAATGATCAAATATTTCCCCTGAGTAGAGGAGATTCATACCTCTGGTCGCCTGGATCTCATCGAATATCAGTCCAATCGATCTGAAAATGACTAGACTCCTTCTTTGATGCTTGTGAGAGATATAACGATTAGGTTTTCTTGCGCTCGATATGAATATGGCTTGTAAAGAATTGGATTTCTTGTGGATTGGTCGAGCAGATTTATTCTTGGAGAAGAATTCCAACTTTTCGCCCGTCAATGATTACACGGGCCTCATCAGGGTTCTCACAAGTCAACACATCAACGGCAATACAGTAATGCGTATCATGATTGATACATGTCAAACCACTGCACAAAATACATACTCATTTTGATTGCGAGTTATGGCGCCAGCATGTCTAGCACCGATCTTTGCGCGCAGACAATTGCCACCATAACTTGCAATCAAAATGAGGGTGTATTTTGTGCAGTGGTTTGACATGTATCAATCATGATACGCATTACTGTATTGCCGTTGATGTGTTGACTTGTGAAAACCCTGATGAGGCCCGTGTAATTATTGACGGGCGAAACCCTGATGAGGCCCGTGTAATTATTGACGGGCGAAACGTTGGAATTATTCTCCAAGAATAATTCTGCTCCACCAATCCACAAGAGATCCAACTTGTGAGAGGTAGTTTTTTCACACAGGAAGGATTAATTGCATCACTGAGGATTGTACAAATGGTTTCTACAGGCGATGAATGAAATTCTCCCCTCGAGACGAGTGTGACTCATACCTCTGATCACGTGGTGTTCATCGAAAATCAATCGAATCAATCTCAAGACCCATTAATATCTTACTTGATGCTCTATAATAGTAATATACTTCCCGAGAAGAATTAAACGAATCTTCGAGGATGGTACAGGTCGATTCACATGTGAATGATCGAATTTTTCCCCGCAAGCAAAACGAGTGGTATGCTTCTGATCGCGTAGTGTTCATCGATAATTGAACCCATTGATCTGAAAATTCTCATATATCTCCTCCAATGCCACCAAAAGGTAGTCTCTTACACAGAAAAGATCTGTTGCAATAACTGAGAATTGCACGAGTCAATTCACAAGAGACTGATTGGATTTTTCCCTTTGAGCCCAGTGAGACTCCTAACTTTGATCGCTTGGTGTTTATCCACAGTTCATCTAATAGATCTGAAAATCCATTGATATTTTCCGTGTTGACTCGGGATGGTTATTTTATATACAAGGAGGATCGAGCAAATCACTGACAATTGTACGGGTCATTTCACGCGCGAATTTACCTCACCTTGTCTCGCGAAATTTATGGCTCTGATCCCTCATGTGTTTATGCATATTGATCAAATCACTTTCAGAATCCGTAAATATCCTTTTGGATACAGTCAAAAGGTATTTCTTCATCCGGGAACGAATCACTCAGAATCGTGCGAATGGAGTAAGTGGGTGATGATTGAATTTTTTCCTTGTGCTGACCAAGATTCATAGCTTTGATTGCTTCACATCGATCAAATATTGATCCAATCCATCTCAAATCCCATAGCTATCAACCCTCTAACCCTGGGACTTCAAAAATGGAATTCCATGGCCACAAAAATCTAACACATGCGATCACTCTCGAAAACCATAGATTTTTTTTCATGCATTCAAAGGGTCGACACCCTTCATCAACCATCAAAATTCTCTCACTCGCTTCATGAAACGAGTCTCTTCCATGCTCAGATATCTTCAACCGGGGCTGATTTGGAACGGGGAGAGAAGGAGGTCAGTGCTTTTTATACCGAGGCTCGCATATGCAGCCCAATCAGATGCCTTACTACCGATTCTGCCAACTACAGGCGTAATAACGGTTGACATGACTGTGTCTTCATTAGTTTTGGGTTCGTATTGAGCGCACTCCTCTTGCAGATTTTTGGGATGAAAAAGAGTTGCTTTGGATACCTAGTCGCGTTTTAGCACCTCAAGAGCGAATGCGATGCACTGCCGGAACATTCAACTCATCGATATCATTCTCCCGACAAGATTCATAGTGACATCGCGATATTCCCAGCCTAACTCGATTTAACAATGCGCACACTGACAATTAGCCAATTCATACAGAGCGGGAAACTTTGGAACACCTCGAAAGAGCCTTACAACAATCGATTATACTCTAATCTACCCATGGAACTCATTTCATTGAATGGATGACGGAGAAACTTAAAAAATGAGCTGATTAATGATCGTTAACGCCTCGTGGAAGTCGAGTTATCACAATTTCCTCAGGGAATGAGTATTTTCAGGGCATTCCCTCACTCAACCCCGCTGTGATCTTACGAGAATGAGACCCTTCCCTCCATGTCAAAGTTCAAACGTCGATCGTAGGGCTGAGGAGAATTGGAATAGGACTCTATAATGGGCCAGTTGAACGCTTAGACTCTCAGTTTTTGATTCACGAGGAATTGATTCTTTATTCGTGCATACGATTCAAATCCGAATTTCTCCTTCTATGGATTCTAGTGTTCCACAGTGCGACCAGCGGGGTGTAACTTTGTAACACTTCTTTAAATGCTTACAAGTCTCCGCAGGACTCCTGAATGGACTATCACCTGGCAGTCGAAAGATGAGACTGTCGTCTTTTGCTTCGCTACTAGAACAAACTATTCTTGTTGGGGAATATATGAGCTACAGAGGATTTAAGGAGCAGAATCTCAAAACTGTTCCAAAGTCAACCCGCTTGATGGTACTGAGAGTCGAGCAAAGTTCCAATGACAAGGATGGATGCAAGACCTCTGTGCATTTCTCGTAGCGAGATTTTCAGCTTCGACGCGAGATTGTACTGCATTTCCCTCTCCTGCTCGATAAAGTGAACGCTGAGCATACTCGGCATCTGCTCCGTCCGTATGAATCAAGGGATGGTATCTATCGGAGATTGAAATAAACATATCAGACTATCGCAATGCGTGGAGGGATTTTCGTGATTGAATTCAGCATACCTATTGATGACAGCGCGTGCGATATTGTAAAAATCACCCAGATTGGGAAGATGCTGTATCGGCATCACAAAAGCGAAGAACTTGAAGATCGATTCCACGTGCCCGTTACGTGATTCAACCATCCACCGTTGTTTTGACACTAGTCTTGAACCATTCGCTTCTTCAGTGGTTGACTGATGCTCACCGGCTTGTAGGAAAGCTGGCATTCTGTAATGAATTCCGCGATCCTCCAAGTATGAGATCACATCTCTGAACCCCCTATTTACTAGGAATATATCATTTTCTTGAAACCACTGGCTCATTTCACTCCCGTCATCTTCGAATTCATCGCGCAGCATTGCAGCATCATCATTTTGCGGGTCAGAAAAGTACGGCTTCTGGATGTGTAAGATGTATTCATCGGATGCAACGATGAGTGCTGGTTCAGCCAGGTGACGTCCTTTGTGTAAGCAGTAGGTTTGTCTGAGAGCTCGAAAATTTCTCGATCTGTGACAATAGGTATAAGTTGCATCTGGTATGGCGATTGCTACAGGTTTCTCCGGTGTTCGGTTGTATAGTCTATTAGCAAAAGGAGTTACATGCAAACGAATATATTCATCCCTGGTTGTTGCTGTGAATCCAATATTGCCAGGAACGAAGTTCTGCACGAGTGACTGTCTCACACTTGTGACAGCGAGACTTATGGCTTGCCTGCTACTATAATTAAATAGAACAGTGAGGAATTCGTCAGAAAAAACCTGCCGGAGTTTACATGAAAACATGATGAGATCCTTCCTCTCGATGTATCTCAAACCTCCAGCCTGAGGAACTGGATCACAATAAGCGAATAACTCTCCAAGTTGACGCTTGTTCAGAGATGTGAAGCAAAAAAATTCGTCATCTGTAATCCTCATCTTGAAATCTTCGTCTCTGATTCTGTAACACGATGCAAATGCCGTTGAAGAATCGTTCGAGATATCGCCCGTTCATCACGCACAGACGATTGGTATATCGCAAAACTCCTAACAAAGCTTCGAGGAAACAGCCTTGACCATTAAGATGGTGAGCACAAGATCTGACAAATTCAGGCGTGAATATTTGGCATTTGACGAACACATCAGCTTACACTAGTCGAACAATCGATGGACGTCCCCCTTTTCATTGCAGATAACACGACCCGTTTCGAGTTTGTCTCAATACATCTGTCCTGATAGCCATAGGGTTCTCACCTATGAGTTGAATCTCCTCGAGGATGTTGAGATGACAATTAGCATAATTGAGGGGTTCCACGTCAAATTTAGAACTTTTCTGCAACTATTTTTTTGAAATTCCCGAAGCATTTTTTTTCGGTTCGGGATGTTGAAAGAGGATTTAAGAAATTTCTTCTGGGCCGAAAAAATTTTTTTTGCTATTGCTAGGCCTATATTGGTGATTTAACCGAATCACCTCAAATGATTAGAAAAACGAAAACTGTCCTCGTATTTTGCTCATAACTTTGAAACGGTTCGACCAATCTCGACGATCAAAAAAGCACTGGGTAGGTAATTAGGAAAACTATCAAATCACTACTAGTGAGATTCCATTCGAGTCTTTCTAACTGCCCCAGAAATTGAAATAGCCGGAAATCGTAGACTCGCTTGTAACTTTTTTGACGTATCAAAGGAAAAATTTTGAAAAATTTTTTTTCTCTTCGTCTAGTTGTGTTCTAGCTGTTAGAAAAGTTTGGTCCAGTGTGCAGCACTTTGGTACCCACTAGAGCTTTTTTAGTGCGCTCAAAAACCTCGAAAATCACAAAAATCGTTTTTTTCTCCCTACAAACTCTCTGAAATGTATCTGTAACCTATTCCAACGTGTTCGTTGGGTCATTTTACACCAAAAATACATTTTTCCAACTTTTTTTTTACCGTAAAAAGGAAACAAGTACGAGAA
>JAPYYZ010022836.1:0-10269 GCA_030522705.1 Eretmocerus eremicus
TGGGAGGTGGCATCCGTCCGCCATATTGAAATCTTTTTCGTCCCAAGCCTGTTCCCGGCCTGGACGGCAATGCGGCACTTTCCGCCCCGAAATCAGGGCTGAAACCACACGCTTTCGATGCTGGTATGCCGAAAAGAAACAAAAGCATCGCGTATCATCCTTGGGTACGATCTTTAGAGTTAAGAATAGTCGTTGGTCGAGAGAGTAAAAGAGATTCTGGATGGATGAAAATGAGTCAGTCGGGGAAGTGGAGAAGCAGAATGAATCATCATCATTTCTATCCATGAGCCTGACCTCCTCAAACGCAATAAAACAAGTGATCCTCGAATGATCGAGAAAGACGTCCAGTTGATTCTCCAGAAAGAGATAAATTGGATAATGGTGTCGGAATCCCAGTCGCTCGCAACGTTTCCGGCTAAGACTCCTTACATCTCCGCATTATACAGTCGTAACGAAACCCCGTGTTCGTCGGCTCACTCGACACGCAACGTCCTCGATGTAGCCTGAAAATTCCATATGATCTCGCTCAAATTGGAGGACGCTATTTCTGGATAACAGAAAGTGATGGGCAGAGAACGGGCAGGCTATCTGAAAGCCTGATGTGCCGGTAACTATTTGACGAGTACTACTCGCGCGACAACATCTCACGAAGAAACGCAGTTGGCTCACCGAGTGCGTCAGTGTCCGACTGATGGAACGCACGAGGGAAGCTTGATGCATAATAATGCAATGATAGAAGAGGGGACCAAAGTGTCACCGATCATTGATATTCTGTGATACTTGAGTGACACGTAAGAATGTGATCAGCGCTCACAATGGAGTAGATCAAGTGCGTATAATGTCATCGATGTGCAGCCTTGTGGCCAATACACATTTCATCTATCGTATTTTCAATTCGGAGCGCAAAAGACATTATGGAAACTCTGCACATGCAAAACTGTGAACGCAGAGGAAAAAGCGATAGGGGTGCCCGAGACTTCTATTATAGTTCATGCAGAAGTTGTCAGGAAAGTGCACGTTGGTGTGAATTAGACTGGCACCTACCGCATCACTTTGTCAAATTGTGACGAACTCTTCGGCGAAACGAGAGATGGATTTCACAAGCGTTTTTTTCACTCAACGTCCGCAAATAACATATATTTATGCGTCATCAGGATCATGCAAGATCATAAAGCGATTCAATCCCAAGCCACCATCGAATGACTGGTTTCGGGAAGTTACCGAGGAAGTTACACGATTGACTCAATTGGTGATGTTTGAAAGCCCTGATTTGGAGGTTATGTAAGCCACGCAGCGCTAGCATGAGAGGTCACCAGTTCCTGACAAACTTATCAGTACGAGCCATCAGAAATCCCAGGTCTCAGTGTCAAACTCAGCATTGCAGACTGTACCGCATGCAGAAATATCCCATGACTCTGTCCACAGGATGGCTTAAGCTCAACTTCGATAGCGCCTAGTGTAAATGGAACTCCGGGAGACCAAATCTGACTCCCTTGAGATACGTCGACCTGCGAGAATGAAGGAGGACGTGATAGATTATTATTGGCCTGTGACAAATGAGAAGCATTAAAGACCATCGTATAGGATGAATTCTCAGCTTGGTCGTTGAAGATCTACATCAGGTTTGAGACCCTCCCATGAGCGAATATTGCATCTCATCCCAGAGGCGCTTCCAACAAAATCAATCACTCGAATCTGGGGACAGATCACGGAAGTACTTGGACGATGTACTGATACGTTCACTCCATTTGTGGCAACCTGTCAGCAAGCTATCACCCCTTAATAGGTGACAATAACCAACAACGAGGAGAAGAATCATCCCTCTATAGAAAATTAAGCTCGCAAGAATCAGCCTGTGTACCTTCCAGTCTACCTGCGCTCATTATGATGAGCAAGTAGTCCATGCTCGACCATCTCCAGCAAAAAGATTGAATCTCAGGATATACCCTCATGATAGTCGTAGTATTGGATCACAAAAGCAGTCGCTCGGTCAAACGACGGACGCTGCTAATAATCTCCAAGTGCTGCTTTATTGTGCTCAAGCGCGAACCGGTCTAACCACGCGGAGTAATTAATCGCACGGGCGGACGTGGCAGACATCTCGCAGTCTCGGATTGCTCTGCACCCGCAAGAGCTTCTTCCACACCCAGTGCTAGAGCCGTTGCAAGAGGTGCAACGGTAGCTGTTTCCGCGCACTATATTGAATTTCAGCACTGCCACTGATGTGCACGTGAGGAGACTGGACCTCTCTCCTGCAAACTGGCGTCATCCGAGCTCGCAAAAATTCTTACATACTCAGATTGTCAGACTGCACGTGCGGACCATGACTCTGGACGTCGATTGTTGTTGAATTTCCTAGAGGGGGCTCCTGTAAAAGCTGCTGGCGAGTAAATCTCGCGCGGAGTGCGATTCATGCGACGCCTCGTAAATAGCGGCTGAACAGTCGCGTGTGTAGCGCCTAGCGAGAGCAAAAGTGAGGAATGTACGCTGCAACGAGCAAGTACCTCAACTCCTTGCTGGACCATCCATCTCGGGCCCATTGTGTGCCAAGATCTGCCCACGCGCACTCCTGGCCCCTTCTCTCTGGGCACGTCCGAGCGAGTAGCCAGTGATACTGCTCGCATTGTTCGGTTCACGGTTAGAATCTCTAGTATTGCGATTTTGGATTCCATCCCTAAGGAGTACGAATCGTGAGATTCTACTGGGTTTCTTTATTTTCCAGCTCTATCAGGTTCTGAGATGATGCTTGAAGACTTTGGTATCAAGGTTGTCCGCGCTTGTCTTATCGGTAAAATTCTCCGTGCTGTGTATTCTGAAGATGGGCGTACAGGGATCTGCGCATGGATTTCCTAATGCAGACTCACATGTCCACGGGAAATCCTGACTGTCATCAAGAAACTCTGTCCTGAGTGCCTGAAGGAGATGTTGGGAATTACATTTTTATCCAATAGGGTGAAACACATTTTCATCTAATCTCATGAGGTGGAAGGCAATGGCAAACTTCTGTCATTGATCTCTAACTGTAATGATTCCATGATTGGTTTTACACGATGTTAGTGAAGACATATGTCAAAATCTGGTGTACCCCATTTCAGTATTCATCGTGAGTTCATTGGTAGACCGAAATGGGAGCTTATTCAAGAGACAAATGTGAAACCAAATCTCTCATCTTCATCGTTGATTCTGATTGGATATTTGATAACTGAAAGGAATTATTGGATAGCTCTGGAACGGAAAAATATGATTACATTTTTGTTTTTCGACGGACCAAGTCATTATGTATCTTACCCGGTTTGGTTATCATCCATGAAAAAATTTTTAACCACACAAATGGTGTGTGTGTGTGTGTGTGTGTGTGTGTGTGTGTGTGTGTGTGTGTGAGTGTGTGTGTGTGTTCATAGATGTAACACTGTCAAAGTGATTCAGGTAGGTAATCACCAGTGCGAGAGGCGTCTAAGTTACTGCCCTGGGTTTTCAACATGCTGGATTGTGGTTATACCTTCTTGGTCCGGAGCCGTCTAAATGCTTTTGAGAGTAACTGTTGGGAGGAAGTGATCGATGCGAAAAACTCTTTACACATTCTGGCGAGCCTCGGTTTGCCCCAAGCCTCGGTCACCTGTGGAATCGACCAGCTCAAATCGACAAATTGGAAATGTGTGAACAGATCATCCCACTCTAAGAGAGAAGAAAAAAATTAAAGAACATAGGCCGAGGCTTAAGCAGCGGATGCCTCAAAACATCTCAATCGCTCGCATAACCTCCAAGAGAGGCCAACCAAATTTTAAGGTATAATTGTGCGAAGGAACTTTGTCACCCGTGCATTTATCGTCCAAAACTCTTGCTGGTCAAGCGGTAAGAGTGTCGCCAGCACATGTGTATCTACTCAGGTTCCACGTACAAAGTGACTCCAAGCGATGGAACAATACGCTGACGGACACGGCAGCATCAATCCAGTGCGCTATTACAGAGCGAGTCACTCGAGAGGGTCATCGCCAGACTCGAGCGCGCAAAACAAAGGCGGGCCAAAAAACTGGATTACAACGAGATAGCCCCGACGTACGTACCTGTACATACATAGTCGATACGAGCGAGGAGCTCTTGGGAGAGAATGTTAGTACGCGGCGAGTCAATCGCCTGGGAGAATTTTGCGCTCTTATGCAACGATAGAGGCGATGGCTCTCGCACTGCAGCTCCCAATGCACTCACATCCACACCATCATACACACATTTGGATCGTACCAGTTTGGTGCGGGTCGCAGCAGCTGCGGATCGTTTGGTACAGAGTCTCTCGTTTTCTCGCGCACAATATCCTGAGATACTCTAGGAGGTGGAGGGAGCGCGTCTGAGACCGATTTCACAGAGCTGTATACTCTCACTCTATTGCGCGGCTCATTTGCCGATCGCTCGCAGCCGATTTTCCGCGGCGCACCGGTGCTGCTGGAGCGGGCCGAGACACGCCGAGGCGTGGGAAATTTCGAGGATGCAGCCGTGCCCAATTGTGTTTGTTGTTTGTCGGTGCATACCGGCCAAAATGCAGTGATCTGCTTGGCTGTGGCCTCGGATGTGGAGTGCAGCTGTGCGACTTACAATTCGAGGCTGTTAGTTACTTTACTGAATCATTTTTCCAGAAAAGTCAGTCAGTCTGGTTCTCTATATCAGGGCTTGGAAGTTATGTGATATTCACTACTTTGCGTCTCATTCCAAACCAATTATGAGAGCTCTTTCTCTTTGCTATAACGAGGGTCATATCACATGCTTACGGTTTTCTATGTCGATTTCAAAGATTGTTTCTCCCTGGATTTTACCGCACTTGAATTCATCCGCGATTGCTCCCAACCCCGAAGGGTGCCACTCATTTAATCTCCATGAATTGGCTTGAGAATGGAATAATGCATCAATTCATTGCATAAAATCTGAATTTGGATAAGGAATCAAAAAAGCGATTATAACGAGATCGAACAAGAAAGGCGGAACATTGATACTTGCCGATAGGAGAGGCTTAATTCACTACCTTTACCATTCTGTGACATGAACATAGACCCTTATTTATTTCGTATATATTCTTTCCTAAGAATGATTTTTCATCATAGCGGGACTAAAGGACGTGGTTTAGTCCCTAATTATTGGTAGTAGTGTGACACATTTCTTCGCAGTTTTGGAATTTTACTCACAGCGATCAAATTATCACAGAAAAGAAGTTCGTTGAGAGAGTGCCTAGACCGGAATTCGAACCCACGAACGTTAGATCCAAAGGCTCGCACTCTACCAAGTACGCCACAGTGGATTATGCCTGAGAGAGTGGTATAAATCTACATTACTCCCGCTCAAGATATAGCAACTCGGCAAATGACTTGTTTCGTGATCTTAAGACGATGTTATAACAATTTTGACAAGGTAAGGATGATAACCGATTAATGATAACTCCTATCTTTTTACTCAAACAATTTAAAATACGAAAAATTCCAAACTATACGAATGAATAATTTAAAAGTGAAGGGATTTTGACAGAGGTTAATTCATCTTAGTAGAGAATTCACTTGCTCACGACCATTTTCTGCAATTCATGAATTTTCCGAAGAAATTTTGAATATTGATTATTAACATTTCGTCATTTATTTATTGTTCTCTTAATATTTCATAGACAAATTCATTGTCAACTCTTGGCCCACTATGAACTGAGTGCAAGGGAGGTTTAATCCAATCGATAATTTTTTCTTATTCTTTTTCAGTATTGTTTTTCAGTCAGGAGCTCCGCCCATATAAGGTGGGGAGGGGGGGGGGTACTTTAGTCCCGGTATGATGAAAAATAGCATACGAAACTCTGGAGTAACGTGGGCCATCATTCCGGGGTGCTTTATAGTCATGCACCGGGGAGAGAATGGCCCACATCCCTAGTTGCATAATATAATATATTATAAGATATTTTGTGACGTTTCTCAAAATTTGGAGCCTCTCATATAAAGAATTTGTAAGGCAAGTTGCAGTTCCTTGCCAGAAAATTAAAACTTCTTTGTTTGTGGTCTGAAAAACGAGGAAAACGAGATCAAATCCTAATTTTTCATGAAATTTCCTGTACAAAGATGGAAGTACCTGTGTGCGCAATAATGTTTGAAATAAAGGAAGTATATAAATAGTGATCATACCAAAAACTTGTTTACGTGAGTGGATGGGAAATCTATCTTTCTGGTGTACATTCTCCAAACCTTGATCATATTCCAATTGGGAGATGAGAAATGAAACCTGGCTCAGGACTACCGTCGATGTATGTGATCGCACTACACTAAACAGTGATCACACATCTACGGAATTGCACTGCTGCTCATCATCCATGACGCTCATCGCCGTCGGCAGCCATACTTGCAATGCAGTTAGCTCTTTGAGATCGAGGGGCGAATCTCTCGTTCCCCCTCTGTCGTCTGTGGCGCACTTTTATTCTCCATCCACGCTTGCATGATGCACATTAGAATGTACGTACGCACATGTAGTCACGAGTCTGATCGAAGCAAGGGTTGATGCATCCATAGGACCACCCTTTGGAGCTCCCCTCAGTCTCCGCCTTTCTTTCCGTGAAATACTTACATGCAAGCGTGTTGTATATATCACCCTATGCTACGCCTCTCAGAGCTATTGATTTGGAATGTTTCTCTTCTACCCTTTCCTCAACTTTCCACTCTCTTTTGCTATTTTAGGGGAGGGCATGAGACGATATGGAGAGCCGATAATGGAGGCAAGGGAGGCAAAAATGCTGATTTCATCGAACTGGATATCCACGAGCACCTCGCCGTCGTTTTGATGGAGAACCTTATCTAATAAGAGCGATACCATACTTTAATGGGATGCTCTGTCGAATTACCATCCAAAGGAGTCTTGCTCTTAGTGGGTAATGGATTTGGCTGGAGCTTCAGGGATAGTCTCCTCTTATCGCCAAAAGATGAGATACTGAGCGACCAAGTTCAATGTTCTGCAACATCAACATTATCAGCATACCTGTATATGAGGACGATGAATGATAGAGGGAGGCACATTGATGAAACTTAAGTCATTTATTACATCTCTAAAATTCATGAGCGTGACCCAGAGCGCAAAGATTCTCCTGGGGTAATGGCTTTCAGATAACAGTGGTTGATGCAAGACAAAAATCAAAATACACACATAACCATGTCCAATTTTTACGATCATTAGAGTAAAGGCGAATCAACTTCACAAGACAATGCAATCATCCCTCCCTAAGCCATAATTTAAATTGTCTGGAAATTTTTTGGTCACGAATCAATGTTAATCCTGGTTCCTTTGGTTTCAGGTGGGTGCATACCGGCGAGCATACCGGAGTATCTACAAAAGAAGCCCGGAGACTTGTTACGTAAGTTTGGCTCTAAGAATTCCATTAGCTAAGTCAAATCCTGATCATCATACTTGACAGTCAATGGTGAACAACCGAAAGTGAATTCCGAGTACAGCGGTTTGTTGGTCCGTGCGGTATTTACACACAGTAACCCGTGTAAAAAAGGGTGGTACATGAGCACGCAGGATCGTGTACCAGTTGCGGTACATGTCCACGCGTGATCATGTGTATCCACTCCTCGTCAATGATTATGCGTGACGACACGGAATCATAAATGGCATGAACAGATAGATCACGTATCTGCTTGGTTTGACTTGCATCCGCGAATAAGAGATACGAAGAGTGAGATGGAATATATGTACATCATGAAAACTCATGGGATGTCTTCCACTCATAGTCTTGGGTGGTCACGCATGATCACGCATGATCACGTCATCCATTGGTACATGATCACGCGTGACCTTATACCGGAAGTGGTACACGATCACGCGTGTTCGTGTACCACTTATTTTTACACGGGAAGCCAAAGTAAAAAGAGGGACTGGTTCAGATGCTGGTAGAAAGAGTCAGTAACCAATATTTAGGCATGCGCTTTGCAGAATAATTTGATCATCCGTAGAATGCAAGACTCTGGTATACCTCCTTTCTTCATCCTCCTTTCTATTTGTACAATAATTAATTACAAAATAGATCATGCTTGAAGACTTATTCCCTCTAACCAAGTTGTTATCAGACCCGCTCATGTTAGACAGCGACTCTGGAAGATTCTTAAACTTAATCACTGGCAACTGTCATTCAAAATATTACCATCTTGTGAGCTCCAATATACAGTTAGAATATGCAAAGTCATTACAAATCAATATTTATCATGACTCATGACACCTATCAGATCCATAGAACACAATGCAAGGAAAAATAAAAAAAAAAAAACTCACCGCAACCGTAATCGATGTGCAAACTGAGGCCGAAGAGAAAACAGGAATCCATCAAATAAGAGTGATTTTTTCGACTCATTAGAACAATTGTCAAGACCACACCTCATGGATCGAGGCATCAATAACTCGGAATAATTAATCAAATCCATCAAGACAAAACTACGTAAGTGGAGCCATAGGATTATGCTTATCCTTACCTCGTACAGCTGGTCTCTTTATTATTATGCCATTCAGTATCATACTCACTTGAGAGATCAGCCGACTCGAGGATTCATGGCTAACAAGCAAGTGTACTCAAAGCTCGCATTGCCCGATACATCGTCTAGAGACTCGTCGCGCGTGCCCATACCACCTGTCGAGCTCGCTGAGCAATGAAAATGAGCCGGTTGCCGGAGCCGCACATGTACGCGATAAACGCGCAAAATCAATCTTGGATGCTTTCGAGTCACGGTTCATCGCTGCGTTGACTGGAGAGCATCAGAAAATGAAAACAGACCAAGCGAGAAGACGGGAGGAAGTGCGCAGTAGGTATAATCGAGATTGGAAGCAGGAGAGGAGCGCGCAGCCGACGGGCGAGGCGCGAACGATAATTGGACGCTCCTGCATCGCAGCTCACGCATGAATGACGGACGTATGCATATATCTAGAAAGATTCTGCGAGTTCCTCTGTACCTCCTAGCGATCCGCTTCCCTAGATGCCAAGGGAGCCCGTTAGAGCTATTTGAGAGCCGAGGGGCAAGAATGAGAAGAGAGCAGCGGAGCGGCATGAATCAGTCCAGACCCTCGAGAGAATGTGGCAGACACTCGCTTGAATTATGCAAACTCAATTGTGGCAGGACCTCATTGTTCATCACGAGAGATGGACTGGACCTGGGTCGAGGTTATGAGCTTATATTCGTGGACCTCTGGAGAAATCCTTGTGCCGATTCTGAATATTGGTTCTTCACTGTCTATTGGCGCTGATAAGTGATTCCATTTCAATTTTTTGGATAGTCACGGACACTGCCAACCCTGGTCGGCTCTCGGTTGGAATACTTGAATACGTCATTAGTCGAAAAATAGTAGAGAGAGTGGATATCTCTTCCGCTTTTCCTCACTTCACCAGAATTCTTGACAAATCCTCAAAGAGCAGCTATTTCCCCTACGATTCGAAGCATGCTCTAAGCACGCTGCTGTTCACGTTCCCATTCTCAAAAACCCCCAGAAATTCTCCCCTTTCCAGAGATCTCAAGCAATTTTCATCCCTTTGCGTATCTTCCCAAACCAGAAAAAGTTCTAGAAAGAGTACGCGACTAGCTCATGCCGCATGTAAAGATTCATTTTAGTCTGGAAGCAGAGCTGGACATCCCAAACAAACAACCACTAGATATTTTAGCAAATGCACGCAATGCAATCACAAGCGTATCCTCTTAGTCTTGATTTTTGATTCTTCAAAGGCTTTCGACACAATTTCCCACAATCAACTTCTGCGGAAACTTGATGACCTTAGATGTATTACCCGTGTTAACGCTGATTTTTTATTATCTTCATGAGGCGTGTGAATGCTATACGATTGAACAATGTTTATATCATGATTGCGTGGCCATGAATGCTGGAATTTCACAAGGCAGCATTCTAGGACCCTCACGGAACATTCTAGGCCCTTTGAGGAACACCTCACATTCGTAAATAAACTTCCTACAGTTCTTCGTCACACCTGACACATAATCTGTGCCGATGACGACCAAATCTGTCCACAAACTCTTCCAGCGGACCTGGTAGGTAAACTCACAGAATTCAATCAAAATACTAATGGTGTTTTTAGGAAATGACTTTATCGTTATTTCGAGCCACTCATCGCAGCGCTCAGGCTGTCGATCATAGCTTGATAAAGGTTCAAGCTACGATTTTCGAGGCTCCACTTTTAATGCAGTGGCTGCAACCCGAAGGGATTTTAATTTTTTTGGAAAGCGATACAGAGATGAAAAAATCGCCCCGGGTGGGGTTTGAACC
>JAPYYZ010022890.1:0-11328 GCA_030522705.1 Eretmocerus eremicus
ACGTATTGCTGGGATAACGAAACCGTAAGGGTCTGACAGCAATACTTCGTACCAAAACATCTGAATAGTCCCAGTGGCAAAATGCTTCTCTCAGTGTAAGAACTATCAGAAATCGGTAATTTTCATGATCTTGACGATACACAGTGAGACGGTACTATACTTCCTCTTACAACTTTTCTGAATCAAGAATAAAGAATTACAAGTCATTTGAGGGTTGAAAAAGGAACAAAAATAGGGATAACTCTAATCTGCGATATCTTGTCTGACTAGATCCGTCTTGTTCTACTGAAAATTCAAACGAAATTTTCGCAAAGAATGGCGATTATCTTGAAATTTTCTATCTCGTCAGTAGACGAAATCAATCTTTCTACCGTTGAAATCCTCGGACAGCTAACCTCCCAAATTCTTCGCAGAATATCTCACGAAAAAACGTTCAACCCTCAGTACCGTCCAGAAATTCGAAATGGGTGAACCAATCATCAGCATGAGTTCAAGGATCAATATCTCGCTCCCTATTCGTCGTAGATAAATGATTCAAAGGGTATCTCATAGAGCACAATAATTGCTAATTATTCATGTACTTTTATATTCCTTCAGTCATTATTTCAAGGGTGCGAGATGCTGGTGAAGTTTGGAGAAGTTTGAATATTCTATCCCTTCGTTCCATCACCCACCGTTTCGACAGGAAGAGAGATAGCGTGATTATGGGACCGGCATCTCAGAGGACGGAACAAATGTTATGTGCAGCTGTTTTTGCCGATGTATTTCTTCGTACGCTGAAGAGGATAAGAGCTCTGAAAATAGTGAGAATCGTGATATTTTAGAAAACTTGGCATTTAGTCCCCAAAAACTCATGATTCTTGCCGTTTTCGGGGCTGGCATTTTCTTCAGCATAGCATGGAGTGAGGATCATTTAAAAAATAGCTGCACGCAGCTTTTTTTCTACCCGCCAACATGCCGTTTTTAGAATCGCGGTACCTTTTTTCCTGGAGAAACTGAGTGTGATTGAACGAAGGGGGAGAATTTCGAAATTTAAACTTTATCAGCCTCTCGCACCCCCGATACAATACACTAAAGGGACGAGTTTTTGATCTTTGAGCTCGGGCTGGCGATTGGCTCATTCAACTAGAATTTATGGACGGTACTGTCAATCAACTCCCACATGTCTCGATCCAGAGGCCACCTAATCTTAGCAGCCTCTCTCGGCACGAATAAAGTTTGAAATATTCTCCCTCGATAGCCTCGCCCTCCCTAGAAGACATCGCATCAGTGTCGGTATTGCTCAAGTGCCCTCCACATCCTCCAAGTGCGATTGCAGCTCGAGCTCGCTCGACATCGTACCGCGCGATAAAACTAATGCGAATCAATGTAGCATCAATTTATATCCCTGCAGCCACTGTACAGGTACTACCGCAACCATCAATATATTCCGTGCTCGGGCATCACGCGTCGGATAAATTTGGCAGCGGCCGATCTCTCGTGCAACCCCGCGAAGCCCATTTAACGAGCGTCATCCATAAAAATGAATCTGCCTGGGCCGACTCGCATCGTCCGAATACATCGCGGTACATCCGCACACAGGCCCGCCGCTTGGGCACAGGCAGTAATAGGAGTGCTGCGAGCTTCGGGATTACCGCAGAGCCAAAATCGGCTCGATCGGCGCGACACAATGCGCGTGGGTGGCGAGCCCGGCGCGTTTCGCGCTGCTCAGCATCGCGTCCAGCAATGCTGGCCTCGATATTCCAGTGCTTGCTACGCGTGCATTCGGCGATTACGGGCCAGCGTCGGAGCGTTGGGTGTCCTGGGTAATTTATGACAGGGAGTCGTCGCTCGCGAATGTTGGCGTACGCGAAATGGCACGTGCAGCTATACGCTCGAAATCGCACACCGAGCCCGTCCATCAAAATACCCGACACCACGGCCATACAGCCGCATATGCAACTGCAGCGAAAGCGACTGTCTCATTGTTCACGCGTCGCGCGCGAATATCTCGTTATCGAGGCTCTCTGTCGGACTATTGCCACCGTGCAGCGAGACGTGTATCGACTCTGGCGCGCGCACCTGCCAAATCAACGTGTGTGGCGCACGGAGCGTCCCGAGAGGCGAATCATCCGACGATCGCGATAGGTCGCTGCGGGTACTTTGCGGGGTATCGCTTTCTGCCGCTGTGTGCAGATAGAGTCGAGTGTCCGATTGCCGCGAGTTGATACAGCTCGAAAGCGTCATTGACGCGGCTGGCGGTTGGGGGCGCATATGAGCTGTATGCTGTATTATACGCGATGCAGATGTGAGGAGGGGTGGACGACAGAGAGCTGGGTTAGGGGATCTCGGATTCGAGTGGGCTTTGTCGGGGCCGGAGACAAAGACCCGTGAGAATAAGGCGAGAGGGACTTTGACCGACTCTGCAGTCGATAAGCTTTATTTGCTGTTAGGGCGCGTCCACGAGTAAACCGCGTACGCAATGCCCGGCAACGTGTCATACGGTAGTGACGTTCTCACTAAATTTCTTCGAGTGGCTCGGCGCTCAGTCCTTATCGATTTGAGTGAGATTTCCGTCACTCGAATAAAGTGAATAGTCACTCGAAGAAATTTAGTGAGTTTGTTTCTACACGGTTGCTCTGATTGCGAGCTCTGATTTTTTTTCTCAGGCCTGCGCGGGAGTGCAGAAGTTGTGGAAAAAACGCACTTTTGCCGAACAAAGATATGTCATTTCGCAACGTCACTTGTCGTGTCGTGTCGTGTCGCGAGCTAGCATGGCATTTCGTTCTTTTGAGGACAAACCCTTAGATGTAAGGCAAAACTTTTACAGAAATAATCCGTCGCGTGCAGAGTTGGCGAAATGAAGTTTAGCCGCGCGGTATAACGAGGTCCGCTGCGGGTGTCTTGTTGAACGAGAAGCCAGTGTGAGGGCTCTGCCAACTGAATGGAATACGAATACGTCGGCTCAAATTCGCGACTAGACACGTGTGCCGCTTAGATAATGAATGGATAACCCAGTGTGGATAGAATTTCAACTTCGAGTGATGAAACTTCCACGGTGCCTGAAGCCATGAAAATTTCAATCCAAACTACCCTGACAAAGTTAAATGGAATATTAAAAAATTGTATCCCCTTCGCGAAATTACTTCCTAGAACAATAGCCCTGCAGAAAAAGACTTCAACTACTTTTTCGTTCCCGTACAGCGATGAAAAATATCTGAGTCAACGGCATGTTAATCCGCATACTTATTTCTCATTCACAAATTTACCACACCTAAATGAAAAAGGAATAGAGTATAATCTAATACCATACTCATTTTTGGCTCGAGTCGAAATGTAGCGAAAATGTGAGAACTAAATCTTAAGACTGCATCAAACTTCAATCTTCAGTCAATCATAGAGAGAAAGTGTCTACGTTTCTTATAAATCACAAATATCCATACAGAATTAATGAAAATCAATGTAGCGATAGTTGGTGGAACTCAGCGGAGAATATATCCTAATAAGCATGATTGAACTCCTCTCGAATCCTCGATTTCCACCGAGTATCACTCTTAATTGATTACCCGTCTCATAATCATCGCTGAAACCGTCGCAGGTCCTCGCAATTTCCATTTTAAATCTCAAGCTCCTCAGATCAGTGCTACCGTCACGAGCGTTCCTCGTCTCTTCATTAAGCTCTACTCTTACCGTTCTCTCGACGCCCCAGTCCTCCGCCATCACCAATCACACCCTCAATCAAGAATCCATAAATTGTCCCTCGCCCCGATCTCGTATTCCGATCGTCTCCATCTGCCAAGATTCATGCCCCTACAGAGCCCAAGAAAAATGTGCTAATTCTCATTAATCTCGCCAAAGTGCTCAGCCCTCTCAACCCCATCCACCCTATAATATCCTCCATAGAATCCAAAGTCCCTGCCTCTCACAGCAATCATATTTCACGCAAACACCCGGAGAGCCGTGTACGCGCTCGCGAGAGGCGCCTGGGCGCGCGATTCAATTTTCGATAAGACAAATTTGCCCATCGCTCGTGGCAGAGTCTCTCGAGGGCTGCAGATTCATCAAAGCGTATAGAGCCGAGAGTGAGAGAGAGAGAGAGAGAGAGATAGAGAGACTGTCGATTCCACGGGCAAAGTTTCGCCCCGCGCGCAGAAGAGCAAACGCGGCATATTCTTCGAGGGCCGAGCGAGCGCTCGATGCAAATGAAGCGCAGACCCGTAGAGAAGTGCGCGCGCGAAGTGGGAGTAGTAGTGCAAGGCAAGTAGATCGATCAAAGTGTCGGCGCGCGTGAGCCCGCTCGTTTTTTAGCCCATTGCCCCGGTGCGAGAGACGTGCCAGAGTCTCTGTGTATGTGTATCGGGCGAGCC
This sequence comes from Eretmocerus eremicus, assembly GCA_030522705.1. Lineage (NCBI taxonomy): Eukaryota > Metazoa > Arthropoda > Insecta > Hymenoptera > Aphelinidae > Eretmocerus > Eretmocerus eremicus. The sequence goes on from JAPYYZ010022890.1 coordinate 4,347, forward strand.
CGGACTGCACTTTGCAAATATTTTTGAAGCCCTCGGCTATGAATTTATGTACACGAGAGAGAGGCGAGGCGACTCTCGAGCCCGCCCCGATATTCATTTCAGCACAATGCGCCTCCACTTTGGCGCGCGATGGATTATGACTCAAATGAATTCTGCTTTATCCGAGCCCCGATCTCTTTCTCTTTCTCGTCGTTTTTTACCCTCATCCCTATTGCCTGCCTCCTTCATTTCTTCCACCTCCTCGGCTCGTCGCAGCGGCGCAAAGAGCGCTCTCGCGAGTTTTCAATAAATTCCAGCTGGCATCTTGATCAATTCGGACTTTAATGGAAACGAATGGCGCTTTGAAAGTCACTGAAATATTTTTAACCCCTTTAGCGGCGCGGCTGAAACACTTTAGCCGCGCTTTAATCCAATTATCGCTTGGAGCCTCTCCAAACTCGCTAATCGCGCCTCCAACTTCTGCAATTCGAGATGGAGCCGAGGAGCTTTTGATTGCTCCCTCCGAATAGATTTCGACACTCCACAATCGCTCCCCCCCCCCTCGCTCGGGGCAAAAGTTTTGAAATTTTGGACCCCCGCGAGCGACGCTGAAGTCTCAGTCTGTTATATTAATTTCTACATCGAGACGAGGTGAGAACAGCGAGCGCATAATTAATTTAGAAGCTCTGGTCCGAGAGTCGGTTTGAATATGCATGTATAAGGGCCACGAGATCGAGAGGCTGGGATATAAGCGTCATCCGATATTAATTGCCGTATATATCTGTTGATCTACGGATAAGGGATATTATCAATTAACAACGTGGCGAGGACGTGGCTTCGACCCAAGACAATACAGCCCGAGGAGAGGGCCAACTATAGATAACCAGTTAAGGAGCCGAGGCAATACATCACTTAGTGTTACCCGGCATCCTCGCCTCGAGAGTCTAATGGTGTAACGTGAATTATGGTTTGAGTGATTAAATAAGGGAACGGCTTGAAAAAGTAGCTTCTTCAATCTCCGTAATTCGATCTTGGGATCGTTTGTTCATGAAGAAACTAGATACTCTCATCAAATTAAATTCCAATCGAGATTCCAGTGGTCATTTGAATCTTAAAAATCGAGTTGCATTTTATAAAATCAATCTCATTCACAAAAAGCCAAGGCTTGACGAATTCTATATCATTCGAATCGATTTTAATCAAATCTTAGCATTTTGGGAAGTGGATGAATACATTCTCATCCACTTAAAGTGTGAAAAAGGGGGTAAGGAGAAATCCGCCAAAATTACAGAATATCCAACGATGAGTATAGAGTATTATGTAAATACTGCAGTAAGATGAGAGAGAAAATGTGGGGTGGAGAGAAACCTACAAAAAGATATTTCTCGACAAGAGAACATATGATTACCTGTACCAGGTCCTGGGTCAAGCAGCTCAAGATTGCCACAACATCAAACCATGAGTCAATGGCGCTAATGGAGTCGCGAGGTTTGATGCTTCAAGAGAATTACGTACTAGAGTACATACATCTCGGGTGAATTGCAAGTCGTCACTCTGCTCTTGAAATCACCAGCTCTTTCACGCCATTATATTGCACTTCCTATCCTCTCGTTTTCTCCCTTCATATACATTCATCTCTTTTAATCGCTCGCTTCACGAACGAGTTTATGAGCATAAAGTCACAACAAGCTAACATAATTCATCCCCGATAACCGAGGTACTCTGCAAATTTCGTATTACGCAGCCTTTTTCACTCAACGTCCTCATATACTCGAGTAGACGTTGCCATGGATTCCGCCGTAATTTCGAGGGAGGAACTATCAAATTAAACTTTGCGAGGCATCTGACTCGGCAAATTACATCAATAAATCAAACTTTAAGACTTTGTTTCATCGTGTCAGCTTTACCCTGCAAACACCGCGAATCTTCCATTCTTTGACAAGGGGAGTAATGGAAAAAATTCGATCCGAAACTTTTACAATTATAGATTAGAGTATAAAAAAGTGATGAGATTGGAAAAAATTATGACGACTGCTTTCTTTTGAGGAAAAATAATCCATTGCCTCCTAGAAAAGTTTTCGTATAATAGTGACAAGTTCTACTCCAGCGCTCAACAAAAAAGTATTGAATGACGAATCTTCATTCAAAATAGTTCGACTCTAGTTGAGAATCCTCAAATTCGAATTCTTCTACAAGTCCTCACAATAGACTGAAAATTGTCTGCATATTAATTTGATATTTAAAGTCATCTAGAAGCGAACTGATATCCGTGGAAATAATCAAATCCTCTTAAAATGAAAGCTGAATTCAGAAAGAGTAGTAAAACATACGGGAAAATTCATCCTTGCAGGGAGATGGAATTTTACGATTCTTCTACATGGAGAGTTTGGAAATGATGAATTTTGGTTCTTTGATGAAGTTACTTCCGACGAGGTTTTGCAGCACAGATCTTGAATGTTTGTAACAACTTTCTCGTCGAATGAAGGAGCCAACTCAATTTTACAGAATGCCGAGAGAAAATATGAAAGAAGTTCTTCGTTGTATTGAATTCGAGCACGACAAGAAATTATTGAGACTTTCCTCGTGAGCTGTATGATGAAGAGTTTTGCCAAAGTTTCTGTATTCGTGAGAAAAATTCCGAAGCTAAAGGAATGTCGTCCCATACCTCAGTGTGACAAGTTGAATGTGAGGTAGTTTTGTCGCAGTACTAACAACGCCGTTTCCCCTCCACTAGCTTTGCCGAGCAAAAAACTTGTGCGCGAAAAGTTGGATATCAAAGACTTTTTCAGAGCTGAGAGTAACTTTTTATCACTAGAGAAAAATGGACACTTCTCTCGGTGCTCATTCCAAAAAGAAATATTCCTGTAAATACCATGGTTATCAAGTGATGCGGACACAGCTCTCTGAACTTTCTTCGGAGTTTGCAGACACGATTCCCCGGACGTAAATAGTTCTACAACTCTATAAATTTGACTTGGTTTACTGCGAGAGTTGAATCTTGACTAATAGAATTGAATTTAAGCTGCTCGGATAACTTGGCTCATCAATAACCCGAGCAATTTAATTGTTCCACTTGTGGTAACGACTTCTCCAAATATAGTATCTTGAAATATAGAGCTATGAATCATATCGAAGACAGTTTCAAAACCGATCGCTTTCTACTTCCAAACTCAAACCAAAGCATACTCCAGTGCCCAGCCCAGAATTATTAGGATTATAGGAGAACTGCGTGAATCTGATTGCTCATTCTATAAACTGAGCTATGAAGTTCTTGTTTAAGACTGATTAAGAACTGTAAAGCAAAATGTTGCATAAGCTCACTCAAATTACTGAAGAAAAATATACCATGAGAATATGCAGATAATCAACATTTCTGTCAGAGAAAAGTCATTATTTCCAAGTTGCAGCGAGGGACTAAAATATTCTGTCCAAATTTTCCTATATGAGCAGTCAAGGTAAATAGATACATTCCAAAGTCTGATGATCATCTCATTACAAACTACTTTTTGCTCTTGGTTCTCAACGATTTTTTCTAGTTGCAATCAATTCCACTTGTTCCACCCACGCAACCAATCGAGCTCGCCTCTTTCATGGTACAGCCCTCTCCAGTTTTTCTGTATCAACATTCTACTCTGCATGAAAAAATTCGTTTTCCGATTTCAGTATTCGATCTGGCGATGTATACTCAATCACTCGAAATGATAACGAATGTATGAATCGGGGTGGACTCGGGACACTTTATATCCTACGTCCGTGTTTCAATCACCCGTGCTTGATGAGAATTTATGCTAGACTGGCTCCACGCAGCGCATAATGGTTTGTAATCGTTTCGCGCACAAGGCAGATTTATTAAGAACCTAATTTCACCGAGACGCTAGGACTCCCCTTTTTCATCGAGTATTTATGTCAGTAAAGGTCGTAGCTCTTACATGAGGGACTATAGCAAACAGCGCGATTCATTGAGCTTGCCGAGTCCCCGCATAAATCGCTCGATTCCGACGATAAATTGAGCTTAAGTAAAACGGAATCCGGGGCCATCACCTAGCACAAGACTTATTATCTTCACCCTCGGTATCTCGCTCCAGAAATTCTCAATCGATTTACCGTCTACCTCGATGAGCTATACACGCTTCTTCGACCGCGTACAAGCTCTAATGCGATCCATCAAACAAGACGAGGATCGGTATTTAGCGTTCTGGTTAATTGATGAGACCAAAACCAAGACGACCGAATTGGGGGCTACAGCGCCTACTGCTTGAGAATTCTCACCCGCGGTAATCATTGTCGCATGAATTTTGATGACCTGACTCGTGGATTCCGCAAACTTTTTTGTGTATTCTTCAAAAATGAGGGATATTCGATCAGTCTCTTCAACTTTTGATGCAAATTTTTTAATCGGATATACAATCAAGATGCGATGTATGGGACCTTGTCGTTAATACGACGTAGAACATACGAAAAACCGCTAAAATCTCATACAAAGGGACCAAACAAATTTCATTCCATGAGGGATAATTATTATAAACTTTTTTTTCCGCCTCCCCTCGTACAATGGAGTGTATGCGATTTCACTCATAGTAAATGTGTAGTAATCGTATACCACAAATTCTTAAAAAATGTGAGCCCATAATATATATATCGTTTCGAACAATAACGATAAAAAAGGGGTTTTACAACAAATATTATGATTGAGAAAAAAATACCGTAAACTGGGCTTACTTTGGCCACTTTTTGATTTGCTCTATCTTTTGACTGGTTCATTTTAGAGCATGTTGCAGATGCTTATTTGAAAGCTTCACACGTCGTATCTTTGAAACAATCTCCTGCAGGATGTTTTAGGATAAAGTACACGAATGTTAAATAATCGAGGTACATAGCTTCCAATTTGAGAACTTCCAAGGACGTATAAACTTCAACAAAACAAACTTGCAACAGTCAAAAGATTCAACAACCAAAAGTGCTACAGATGCAAAAGTTCCAAGATCTAAAAGTTCCAAAACATTACTTTTAATCCAAAACCTCGAGAATTCAGAAATGCCAGAGTATAAAACAGGATTCAAAAGTGCCAAGAATTAGTGATTAGCGTAGTTGCCGAAGTAAGTTAAGACCTGGAATCAAATGAGAACAAGAATCCCAGAGTCATGCGAGTGAGATGAAGAAGTATTTCGAGAATTTAGCTCTTTTCTTAAATTTTACAAATTGGCAATTTTACGAAAATACAGAAGTAAGTTTCTTATCTTTAACTGGATGTTACTGAAACGTTTGCGACCCTAGAACGAGTTTCCACGTTCAGTTTTCCGAATTTGATTATTAATAACTCAGCACGTATCGTGATCATAGTGCTTGCATGGATTGCTATGGACTATTCGTCATTGACGCAATAAAACCTGGTAGACTTGCCTCAAGCATTGTCATGAGATATCGGAAAGGTGGGTTCTTCACTTGCTCATAAAAATATGCAAAGTAAGTCTAGCGGGTTCTATTGCGCCAGTGACAAATAAAGAATAGTCCATGGCAAACCATGAAAGATATAGATGAGCTCCAAAGGCTCTTAAGTATAGTAGGGTTGCGCATTTTTAGCTATTTGGTCGTCATATCGAGATACTATGGTAAAAATTCTCTCTTCCACTGCTGAAGATGATCTCTACTTTTCTACCCCAGATTCGAGTGCCTGAACACACGTTCAGTGTCGTCCAGCTCCTGTAGCGATTCAGTTAGAGGACACTGTAAAAAATTTCGTTGGAAAATCCCTGTGTTCAACACAGGTCGAATGCTTACCCAATGTTAAACATAGGTATTCTCCACTGCGCGGATAGTAAACTCTCTGCAGTGGCTCGGGTTTTCCCACGCGCGTTGTGAATTCACAGACGCGCAGCGCCCGATTTGCTGAAATGTCCATAGTCGAAAACTTGCTAGAGTTTTGTGCGATGAATTGGACCTGAAACAGTAGGCATTTTTTGAACATAATTTGCAAGATTTTCAACCCAATCCTGTCAAGACCGAACAATGAATATCGTTCAGATTCTGAAGAGATCCGACTGCTCTCCAGTAAACAACATGGACTTGCAGCGAGTGGATAAGACAATCGCGCGTCTGTAAATTCACAACGCGCGCGAGGATGACCCAAGCCGGTGCAGGGACTTTACAATACAATCGGTAGTGATTTCTCAGTCGCCTGCTTGGGATTTCCCTATTTCAGAGAGGAATATACCATAATAGATATATTTTTTACGATGGCGACGTAAAAAGCAGAGTCATCGTAGCCAAACACAACTTGGAAACGCTTATGTCAGCCAAGTTAACTAAAAAATTTGGATTAGCCAAACAATAGCCCTGATTTTTTGTTAAAAGCAGCTCTTAGGCCACTGGAAATCTTTGAAAACTATGCAAAGTAAACAAAACAATCTCGAAGTCGCGCTCAAGTATAGGCAAATCCTGATTCGTTTGAAATGGATATTTCTGGAAATTATCAATTTTGAAATCTTATCTCTATCCGTAGCAGTTATTTACGGTGGAAGTTCTAGAATTGGGAGTTTTGGTTTAGAAGTTTTGTCCCCGAACCGTCGAATAGAGAACTGATATTTTATGACTTATTTGAGATTATCAAAAATAGTAGAGCAGGTTTCACTATCAGATGAAACATCGTGAACCTTGATAAGCGTCCATATCTTTTTAGAAAATAAGCTTTGTCATTGAAATGCTAGATTGACTGCATGGTGGTGCTGATCGTCCGGTATAATTATCCAAAAAATACCAGAATTATTGCGACTGCCGAGTATTCGATCAGCGCGATTCAATTAGCTATTGGAACGTGGCAATTTTTCTCTGCAAATCATTGGTGACCATGAGCAAACTCGCAAATCCTACGAATGGTATTCTTTGACAGTCAAATCTCCATCCATCGTCGTAATGAAGGCTCTTCCTCCGTCCCAATCCAATTTTCTCTGCTCGTGGAATAGCAGAATTTCAATTACCCACGCCGAGTATGAAAGAACTGGCTCTG
>JAPYYZ010022896.1:0-10163 GCA_030522705.1 Eretmocerus eremicus
AGATTTTTTGCTCCAAAAAGTTGAGCGGAGGACACTTTGGCGCGTGGCAAGGGTATCACGCATACTTGGCGACAATGTTATCTGCGCCGCGACGGAACGGAACAGCGAGACGAGAGCCTCATCGGATGCTGCGCGTCTTTTGTATAGAAAGTTGGCCGCGACCACCTCGATGCGAGTCCTGCGTGAGCTTTCGCGAGTTTGGGGTATGTCTCCGGAGCCTGATTTTCTCTCTAAGTTTTGAAGCAGGGGCACTTCGACCGGCCTAGAATTGGTAGGAATGGGAGAAGGGTATGGATTTTTTGAGAAAGTATAATGATACAGTTTGTGAAGAAGTACGAGAGCACATAAGAACTTGAGCGATTCAAAATTGAATCAACACGTGCCATTGTGTGGGGTCTTATTGCAAGCTGTAGAACGCGATGAGAAAAAAAGACCGATGCTTCCACGTCACTCTGTGCATTAATTGAAATTCGTCATTCGAGCGTTGCGAGAGTGTGAGGCACTCCTCGATCAAAAATACTTCAACGTTACGCCAGTACAATCTAATGAGATTCTGCCGGCTTCTTTCATTTGCATCATCACAGTGATTGCCCAGTTGACACTATCAGTGCAGTTCTGAATCTCTGCTACGGGGAGCATGCGTTTGCGTGAAATCATTAATTGTTTTCTGAATTCAGGAAATTTTGATAGGGTCACTCTAATTTTGAGGTAAATTTAGGCACACAGCTGATGATGATTTATCTCACTCGGTTACAGGGTGTATTTCATATTTTTCCTGGGTCGCACGTACTTATTCGAACTACTTAGACGCTAAATGTCTCATATTATACCATCATTGAGAACGTGTTCATTCACTTTGCGCGAGTAATAATTTGATGCACGTGATGATTGGAGAAAGTTAACTCACCATTGGGTCCCACCTTTGAAGTTACGAGATGAACTTTCGATATCATGTCTTAGTTCTCATTAAAATTATTTTGACCTTTTGTGGGTCACAAAAATTGTACATGAATGTGCTGTTTACCTCTGTTTGGCAACGCAAGACCAAGAAGTCGCCTCTGATTTTCGAACCGCAGCAAAAAAATTCTACATTACACCTATTAACCTATAGCAAAGAAAAGACTTCCAAAATCCATGAAATCGAATTGCAATTCTTCATAGTGATTCGAGTTCATGCGCATGTTTATTACACTGCATCCACATAGATTTTCAACGACGTCACCAAGTTCCACCACACGCCTGCAAACGTAAACAAAAAATTATGCAATGACTCGATAGTGCTACACAGATTAATTGAGAAACAATTGCGCGTTTCATAATTCAACGTACATAGCAAGCAGAAGGCTGAGTATATTTTTGTTACGCACTCCCCGTGGTCGAGAGTCAACAATTTGATTGAGTCTCTGAGTGTTTGAGAATATCCTCAGAATTTGTGCTTCGGCCAAAATTTTCATAAATTACTAACAGATTGATTTATGTTGTTGTTTAATTGATTGATGGACTTGCGATGCATGTTACACGAAGAAATCACAAAGAGCGTTGAGATACCACCCAAGCATGTGTAGCATGAACAATATCAATTGGCCATCAACGTCTCTTATATGGATCGATTCGAAGTCATTCATCTGTGTGAGGGATCAATGCATGAGATGATTAATGATACTTGCTGCCAAGGCAAGCATTTTTAGTGATTGTGGTCACTAAGACTCGCTTCGACTCGATAATTTTCATTGAGGGAGAGCTTGACATGTGATTGAATTGCACAGTTACACATTATTGAAGCACACATTGTCAAAAAGTCTGTTGAAAGTACTTTTCGAAACAAAGGGTGTTGAGTCTGGAGTCATGCCATGAATCACTCGTGCGCGAACGTTCAAAGATGCGTGCAAAATTTCCGGAGGGCTACCGCAACATTATAAACAGATTATCACCACTTTAGACATCGGGTGAGAGTAGCGCTATGTCAATGTACCGAAAAAATCTTGGATAATCACTTACAAATCTTTTTTGCCATTTAGAAACACTATCTATACGTGAACCCGCTCAGGTTGTATGGACTTGACTTATTCCTTGGCGCATAGAAGCTTATTGATCAAGTATGACATTTACTGACCATTCGAGCATACCTCATCGTAAACGGTGCAATTAAAACACACAGCCTATTCCATTCCATGAGTGCTACAGGAGACTAAGTAATCGAATGCGCTCTCGCGTCTCGGTCTTGCATCTTTGCGAGTAGAGTCATTTCTGCATGTCAAGCGGAATATATATTGCATTCCCATGTATCGCTAGCTGATTACGTATCTTCGTGAACTTTTTGATCATCCGCATGCTTCATCTCTTCCGATGACCCCGGAAGCGACCGATGCAAGAAAAAAATACCGATGATTCTGCGTTCACGTAGGTCTGACTCGATTTAGATTCACAAGATTGATCCAAGAATAAGCCCTTCTGAGACTTGCATGGCTCAATAAACGAGAAATTCCTTTAAAAAAAAGTGCGGCTAGTATACATTTTTTCACGATTGACATGTCTCATGTTACCGCGGTTATCCACTTTCGAGAGATTTCGTAGTGTGCGAGTTCATTTGGTAATATGCGTATGATAATAATTCATGAAACATCATTAGGTATGAGGCCCTGTGCGATGCGTGATGTGTATGGATATATACTACAACAAGATGTTTCAGTATATCATCAGGAATAGGCAGACTAGCGAAGAAGTACCTTACGATGAGCGGAGTATGTATGTTACCTTCGACACCTGGTAGACGTGTACAAGTACTCAAGTGGTGTGTAATGCAGAACCCGTGGTTAGCCACTCGACCGCCGAGCAGAATATTTCTTCTGATCATTCATCAATGATACTGGTAAAAGTGAGAGTTGTTTTGGGGGAGATGTCGCCAATCCTTGAAAACTTGTTGAGTTCGTCTCTTATCCTTGAGGGTCTTGCATTTCGGGATTCAAGCATAATCTCGATACCTGCTTCGGCAAATGTTATAAGGGGCATCAGTTACATTACATCAAGTTTGACATGGTCATGTATCCAGATTCTCAAATGACATCATGCATCTTGAGAGTTGTCATTATGAAATTTCATGAACTTACCAGTAGATTGCATGACCTTCGCATCACAGATTTGTCTGAAACTTTGAGAATCGGGTCCTTTTGGCACCAAAAGATGATATCCAAAGTCGCAGAGTCTATAGCGCTCAAGCCTTTTTGAGTTACGGCTTATGATCTAAGCATTGCAATTTTGAGAAAGCAAGCATCGTATTGAATCAATAAGACTTGAGAATTTGCAAAGTCCAACATCAAAATTCGCACTATTGACATTCGCAGTTTCATCGATGTGTTACGTTTCATCCAGGCAAGAAGTTTAGATTAGCTTATACTCGCTACAGATAAAACATTGAATGACGGAAGTTTCAACGTCACTGCAGCGATTATTTTGAATGCAAGTCAGTCGAACATTTTTTATCATGGTTTTATTGCTGAGTAAGCTGTAGAATAAGTTTGTCAACACGTAAGTTGATTGGTGCCCTATAGCATCATCACTAGGATGATTTCTGCGTTTTCCAAGGTAGAAACGCTTGTAAAAATGGAAATAGACGATATCAAACATATAGAGTTCGACGGAAATGAATTGTTCAGAGCCAAAATAAACCAAGGTAACTCCAGGAAAAAGACTCAAAGTCGCCTTAAAGTTCATGCAACATTCTCCAGTAAGATTATAGACAGTCCTAGTGTGTAGAATTTTTCTTATTGTATCTTCAGAATAGCTTTTTAGGGTGATTATGCGACACAAATATGTTCTGAAATAACTCTTGGACGTCAAAAATTAAGTTCCTATTGATGGAAAATGACGCTATGTACATTTTGAGTCTGAGCAATTCATATTTTTCAGTTGAAACAAGCAATCAAGTGTCATCTGTAGGTCTATTCCATTTATCTGCAGCTCAGATAGATTTGATTGTTTGTCAAGTGGATCCTAGATTTCGTGAGATGTTATCAATCTCGAAACTGTTTTTGAATACATCAATCAAATTGCTATGGCGTAGCATTCAATTCATTCTGTGGTTTTCAGCATGTGCTCTCTAAATTTTTTTCTCAAAAATCAGTCGAAAAAATTTAGAGAGTGTATATTCGAAGATAGTATCATTGGCCTTGGTTTCAAAGAATTAAATCTGCGAAGGAGTTATTAGAGCTTGAAATGCTCCATTTGATCCTGTGAAACTTGGAAATACTTCAAGAGTTTCTCTATCTACTCTTCCATTTGATCCACATACATTCGTCGAATCCACTGTGCACGATCTGTTTATCACCGTTCTGAACTGTCTTGGGGATTTCATCAGGGAGAATTCCTCGACTATATGCGATATTTACATTAGGGGGAAATTTGTAGATCGCAAGCGAGGAGAGTTTTGGCCAAAAATCTATCTTTGATTCTGAAGGAAGTATGAGTATAATTGAGATCCTATTCTCATTCTTCCCTGGATCAATTTTAATCTCGCGATCAGCCTAGGTATCAATTTGTATAACTTTTGATACCAGGATGGGATGGATCCATGTATCTCTCGCCACCACTCATAGTCGTATGATTCAAATTTGGATTCTCTTCTTCGTAATATTCTGTGAGAGTGCAAACTGTGACTCAATTTGGTCATTTTTTGAGTAATAGGCTTAATTGTTCGTAGACGCTACATTCTTTCATTTGAGCTCGGTAATCAATATGAGAATTGCAAACATTTTATGTCAATTTCTCGATTGATTATCACGGTATATTACAATAATTATGCCCAAAAAGAACATTTGGTTCTCAAATCCTCGCTCACCACAATAGAGTTTACCACAGCAACCAACTTATCTTACTTTTTATACAAAAAAGTTCCACAAAGTGCGATTAACCAAATGAATGCAACACGATCCAACCCTCCTCAGATATCAGCCCCATCTGTCCTATCGAGACCACTCGGACCCAGAAAGTCTCAATAAGTGCGCAGATCGATCGAATCAGCAGTGTACTTTCACCCCATTTCCTCTGGACTCTCCGCGCGCGCCATGAATCAAGGTCGATTAAATAATTCAAGCCGGGCCAACACATCAAAGCCACCCCAGCCGGAATAATTGAAAAAAGCTGCCTAAGTACTTCCGCGGCTACACCGTCGCGTCTCCCAAACCATCTCTGCTCTCGCAAGCTTCGCACACGCGAGTTACAACGCGCGCGCATTCTTTGAAGCGCCCCGCGCGCCCTCGAATAATTCCAGCTCCCAAATAAGCGGCCGCCCGCTCCCATTGAAAAAGCCCGCCTCTGTACATCCATATATACGCGCAGAAGCGCCGAAAAGAGCGAGGCACCGGAAAGCAGGAAAGAAAAGCTCGCGGGCCCCCGCTTTGGCGCAAAAATGCAAATAACGGGCTGCGATGTGGTGCTATCTGCAAAGGGAGCGCGCGCGAAAAATGAAACGAGACACGACGGCAAATTGACTACTCCGGGCGATCTACCCCCTTCCCTCGTTACGATGAAAAAAAAAAATGGCAAAAATTGCAGCGCTATGGTGACTCGGCGCATAGCTATTTTTGGCCGATCTGCATAATCGGCGAGGTGAGCGCAACGCGTGCGGAGGTATGGTACGGATAACGAGACGCGTTCACTGGACGAAAATGGATTCGAGTGCGCGGCGCGGCAGCGGCTATTAGCCGCGATGAGAGAATTTATGCGACGAGCCGAGAGGACGGAATAGCCAGAGCTTTTTAGGGGTTTAGGGGGATGGGGGTGCGAATGGACGAGCGTGGCGCAGTTGGAGGACGGTTGGACTTTGTGGGGGTGAAAGTGAGAGAGAGAGAGAGAGAGACAGAGAAAGAGGTGGACGAGCCGAAGGGACAATGGATATTCGGGGCCCTCGTGAATTATGGCCCGCACTGCGCTCTCGACAAGAGCCATTCGAGCGCGACGATTTTTCCGTCTTGAGATGCGCACCGAGAGTGGTTTCGCCGCGGAATCGAGGGGTATATATGGTGCCGAGACGCGGGAGCCGAGCCAAATTCACGGAGCTGTGTGTTGAGGTATGCTATGTATCGAGGATATCGAGGGTACCCTTTGATTCGAAAAATTTTAGCCGTGAGAAGTAGCTAGTCTTCTCTTGCGCAATAGTGGCTGCACTTTTTGAGTTTTCTAGAAAAATAAGGGATGAAGACGTCTACTTTCACTTACTTGGTAGAGTATACACTTGCATTCCGATTTTAAATACCTCCTATTTTTCCGTCTCACTTTCCGAAATGTTGGCCCTCCAAAAAATCAATCACACTCGTGGGCGGGAAACTCTTTATCTCGTCCTCGTCGATTAATTTTGCAATATGAAAGAAACAAAAGGATCTCGTGCAATTCAAAACCTTTTATATTATCTCACGTGAGCGGGTATGAATTTAGATGCTAAGGAAATTGGAGCCCACTGGGGAAATAACAAGAGAATTGTATGATTCGAGGATGATTCGATTCAACCTAAAATTTATTGTCGGATCAGAAAAAAATCTACTGCGGATATATCGTACCGCGTTTGCTGCGGAGACGGAAATCAAGATAAATTTTCCGGAGAGATCGGTTTTCCTCATGAAGAACTATTGTTGCACATATATAGAAGTTATTTAATTACGACAACCAGCCCCACAATAGAAATTTATCGAGAAACAGGGAGAAGTTTCATCTAGAGAGGCCCACGGGTAGGCCCCGTTGCAGCGTTCGCTGCGGCGACAAAAATCACGATATTTATCTCTGAATTGTGAAATCGCGCAAAAGTGTATTTTCTCAAACATAATAATCTAGTTTCCATACGAAAAACTATTGCTACATATATGTGTAGAGGGTATGGGTGATTATCAGTCGCACTGATGATGTTCGTCGCGCACCAGACCCTCTTTTGACCGGGGAATTTCATTTAGCGGCCTCCATGGGTGGGACCCGACACAGCAAACGTGTTAAATAAGTGCAATCGTTATCCAGAATCTAATTCCCCAAATTTTGATGAAGGTTGAATGTATGTCCGATATCAGATATCTTGGATGAAATGACGATGTATGGGTTTTTCGGACTAGATTTATTGGCTTCACGCCGACGTGGTTCGGTATAATTTATTCAAAAATATTGAGAAGTCTCAAATTTGACTAGTCAGTGGAACTCACCTAATAAAATATAATTACATTACATAGTTGCTTAACTGCACCGTGGCTAATTTCTCAAAGCCTGGAGGAATTGATGCCGGGTTCAATAAATATGAGCATTGGGTGCGAAAAAAATAATAATGATAATACAAAATTCACTTGTCATATTGCTCCCGAGGCAAAAACCACAGAGCTTTTCATCCACTTGGCGTACACAGTAAGTGAACTCAGCCGAACTCTTTAAAGCGATCTTATCCACCTCGTCCACGAGATCTCACTTCATCCGAATCCCACAATTTCAGAGAAATCCATCCGAATCTCAAGCGCATGAATCACTCTACACAGTGTTGAGTTGTCTTATCGTCTGCGTGTCAATAATCGACGCGTCTCGTGCATTTTTGCGATCGCAAAAAAAACCAACACCACGCAGTCCTCGCCGCATCATCAGTCCAACCTCGCAATTACGCGTCGTCATCGCGTCTTCCGTATTATAGAATACCTTCTATAATTACCCAACGCAATTTGAAGAGCCCGCAACATCCCAACGCGTCTGCAACTGTCAATTTTGCCGAGTAATATCCAGCAGTCCCGCGTGGCGAGAGGGAGTAATCGTTATCCGCTGGAAATGGGAAAAATCAACAGAGGAGATCTATTCAACTCTGCGGTATCGAGAAAAATCGCGAGATAAGAGATATATCCGCACGTGCAAGCTCACGCTTTGCCACTTGAACTTTCCCGCGCGGTCGTAATTCATGTATTGCTGATAATTTTCTTCGTTGCGAAAATCTTATATTGCTTTCGTAGATCGCGGAAAAGTGCGATTTGTGTTGCAGGAATCGCGAGATGCGCATGACTGGCGATTGATGCGCGCAAAAATGACACATCTCTTGCTCAATCACTGTGATTCGAGATGTTTGCGTAATAACTCATTAGATCGGTCAACGTTTACCATCTGACTGAATCAAATTTCATGTGACTCAGAGTTCCTAATTTTGTATAGATCTTCAAGCGCCATATCTACGCCGGCATGATCAATATGATGTTTCTCGTAGAGAATCGAGAGCTGGATTTAAATTGAATTTGATTAGCAATTCGGACAATTTTGATTCGCGTATGTGATTCATTATTCGAAGTGGGCATAAGGAGAGCATTGATCAGAGTCATTACACGTGTACACTGATAAATCCAAGCTCGAATATTAGGCGATACGTAAGAGAATACAATATATTCGATTTGTATCTTTCGAAGTTCGCTATCGGACCGATAACCTAAATACCAAAGATGTGACTGTATCGCCATGTGCCACTGTCAGTGATAATTTTGACGTTGAGGTACATTTAATTTTACGGAATGATCGATGTAACCCATCAAAAGATGGACAATTGCATTGGAGATTCCCAACAGAGGTAAAAAACAGCACTTTCGTAGTGCAGTCTCAAGAAGGATCGTTAAAAAATGAATGTCTCATTTCTTTCTGTCATTATAGTCGACATCCGTTCTTCTGATGAATTTTTTCATATTCCCAGCACATTATTCTCTATCGAATCTTTCGATCGGTAGTGATCTCAATTTAAGAGAAATTCGATCTAAGCTGTTTCATTACAATTTCAACATTATCACTCTTGTCAATCATATGTATGAAATTCCTAGACGTGTGTGAGCAGGAAAATGACAATCTTTGCAGACTTGTCCAATTAACCACAATTTACTCCACGAAGAAGGGTATTCCAGCGGATGTTCAAAGATCGCCTGGACCCACATTTCAATATCGATCGACTCGCGTCAACGAACATGACAACTAATGACAGCCTCCGTCACGACATCGCACGAGACAAATCGCGCAAAACGTAGAATCGAAAAAGTGAGCGGAAAACTTGTTTTGTTTCCTTCCCGCTGTTGCCCCGATCGCCATTTACGTCAGGCAGTACAGATGCACTTGTGCCGCGGCAGTACCAGGAAATCAGTTCATTTCCAACAATTAGCTCTCGACAATTGCATCGGACCGTCGCGCGACTAACGCTTGAATTTTTTCGCAACTCCCATGAAGCGGAGCGAAAGTAGAGTAATACGTTTCTGTATGAGAGCATGTAGCGGTCCGCAATTATCGCGAACTCGTTCCTCATATAAGCGAAGCGTCGTTGTGGTAGTTTTAGAAAAGGCACCGACAAGTGACGGAATTTTCCGCAAAAAGATGTGCGCGAGTGGAAAAGAGTGGAAAATCGCGATCGGATTCTGCGAACTTTTGATCGCGCACTTTGACGGCTCGCTGTGTACAGTGATGAGGCATCGCGCGGTGCATGGAAAAGTGGCACGCGTCGATGCAACACTCGACAAAACGGCACTTCTGCGCTGCTCGGTGTATCATGACCTTGACTGAGTTTCAGGAGTGAATTTTAATCCAACTCTATCATGATCTCGACGATTATGTCGCTGCTAAATTGTTTATTTGAGTTGCTTAATTGTTTATTACGGGTGATTACGAGGCGTTGATAGGTTTTTGAAACTCGTGATTGAATTGCGAAGTGGTCAGGGGAATAGCCTTTGTATTTGGCGGGATATCAGCCAGCTGATGAAGATCATCTCGCAGAATCGAGTTTTGTGGGGTTCTACAGGTCGCTGCTAATGGTCAAGGCACTGTTCAGTGAAGAGTTTTTTGAAAATTTCTCTTGAACAGGAGATGAAATGTTCATGAACTCTCATTTTTTCATCCAACACCCAAATACGAATGCCAGTACATTTATATCATCGCCGATTCGAAAATTCTTTTCCCAAAGCTTTTCAGCGTTTGACCTCAGATTATTGAAGCAGGTGGCTATGATCGATTCGAATAGCTTCGCCCCCCCCCCCGTCTCCGAGAGTAACTATCCCCAAAAATTTTGGATCTCATAACTGTGCACACGGGGGGGAAACTTCAGGAAATTTTGTGAAACTTCGCAGCGATACACTTAGTGAAGTGGTAGTAAACTATTCATTCTAGAAAAATTATTCGACAGTATGGCAATTTCT
>JAPYYZ010022912.1:0-10282 GCA_030522705.1 Eretmocerus eremicus
GCGCAAAATTTAGCAATTTATGAGTGAGAGGTGGCGACGCGGCTCTCTGCTTCTGACAGTAATTGAATTTTCCCGCCGTAGCCGACCAATCTATCGCTTGGTAATAAAAGCCTGGCCACAGACCCCCATAGGCTGAGTGTACTTAATTCCCCCGAGACCAAGCTGTTTTACTCATAACTTTGGGTCACCTTAATAATTTCTAACGCGTGCACCTTTGCTGATTTTAGAACTCATTTTAAGGTACAAAATTCGAGCTATGGTGCGCTCAGCTATAATCCACGCAAAAGCAGAGTCTACCACTTTTAATTTACAAGAAAGTGATTTTCCAAAAACTAGAGAGAGGGACTTACAATCGAAAAAACGTATGTGTTCTGAAAATTTACGATTTTAACACGTTATACCAGAAAAAATCTTTGACGAATAAATCACATAAGATCAATAAGGATTGGAGTCATCTACTTCTCCAAAGATCCATTGAAAAGTTCACACCCGCAGTAGCCCAAAGTGCCGGAGTTTGATTTACGTATAGGGGTGAGCAAGGTACGCTTGGCCTGGTTTCGATAATTCGCTCGTGAAACAAGTTTGGTGCCAAATTTTGCATATTTTGAACTTGAAGATGATACAAAGACAAAAAACGATCCACAGTGCGTCGAGACTGGTTGATGCATTTTTTCACGGAAGATCTATTAGCGAAGATGACAAATTGGCAGCATTTTCTTGTAATTTTCCTCGCGTTGCAGAGATGTTCTCTTGAAAAAATTTTAGCCAGACCCTGCGGAATATTTTCAAAATTGAAATTTAGGGCCGCGAGCGATGAGAATTTCACAAGTTTTCAAGTTGTGCGTCGTTGAGATATAGCCCCTCGTAGCTCTTGTAAGAATCCGATATGTTTTTGAATGAATCGTTTTTCGCCTACCTGAGCCAACATCTTACTGATATCTTCAAATTACAAACGTCAGAAAAATGGTGGCTTGACATCGTCCACATCTATCTGAGATCGGGGGGCTTTGTAAACAAATTATTCTCATCCCATTACCGCAATACGAACGCAGCGTCACATTTTCACACGCAGAGATGCCGTAACACGTACCCTGCGCAGTGCAATACATCTCGCGATTATACCAGTGTCCTATACTCGTGTGACCTTGCGGGTCAAGCTTATCTTCCGAGGAGAGGAGGAACTAGCCCCGAAAAATCCCTCCCGCGTATGAATCACGCCCTGAGCTCCCGATTTCGTATACACACACACACACACACACACACACACACACACACACACACAGGGCTGGCCCCGATAAAAAGTGGAAGTAGGCGAGGCGTTGGAGCTTCTTCTCGCCCCGGCGCCTTGCCCCCTTTCCTTTTGCCACCCCCTCACGCGGCGAGCCAGCCCTGGAGATCTGCGCCTGACCCGTTTTTCAAGCGGAGCCCTAGCGTGCGAATCGTCCTTTTTTCCGAGACACCGCCGCGGCACTGTGAAATTCGCGCGCGAGATTCGGACGCTCGTGCGGAGATGGAGGCGTGGGTGGGCGGTATATAGCCGAGAGGAAAAGCAGAGGAAGAGAGATTCGCGCCGAGTCCCTCGCTATACCCGTCCCGAGTTATTCGCTTTTATTGCCGTCGTTAGAATTTGAATAATAGCCGCGGATAAATTGAGAAGGAGCGGGCTTTCGAAAACACGCGCATAAATGATTCTCGCGGATAAATTGAGAAGGAGCGGGCTTTCGAAAACACGCGCATAAATGATTCTCGCGGCGGAGCTGCTTTCGATGGTGTATAGCTGCGCGGGTGGGTTTGAAATTCGCGGGTCACTGAAATCAACGGTTGAACCTCGTGGGAAGACTCGCTAATATGATGATCGATGTCGAGCTCTTTGAGAACCTATAGCTCTTTGAGATTCAAAGAATGGCACTACCCAAAATTTTTGGGTCACATAGCAGAGTATGCATTTTGAAAATTCGTCAAAGATTTCGGCCAATAGCTCTATTATTCAGGGCCGTATCAAAAGGTCACATTTTGTGGGAGTGGTGTTCGAAAAATAGAATGATATAATTGTTGCAGACGAATTTTGTAGTTCGAGAGTGACTAGTCTCGATTGATTTCGAGTGCAACTGATTTGAAAAGTATTGAAGTAACAAGTGATCATATCTACATTGATCTGCATGGAGAAATGAAGATATTCATCAGATGGTACTTTGGGAGTGATTCTTTCATCTCTCAGGCGTATGAGTACAAAGTTCTTCAAAACGAGCATTATGTTTCGAAAATTATAGTTGGGCAGCTGACGTGGATGACGAAGGTTGTAATATTTTGATGGAAATTTCAAATACCATTTCAAAATACGATGATTTAGATAATTGATTCATGCAAAACAAGCTAGAAAAATCTTTGCTTTAGGTAATAAACGATCTTCTCAAGTATCCACCGAAATCCGAGAGGAATATTGTGGAATATATGATCAAAAAATTTAGTTTTCAATGTGAAGAATCGTTCAATTAGTTGTGCCATTTGGATCATAAATTCTAAATTCAGCCTCTCCAAGCCGTACAATGTTCATCCAAACCTCCCTCACTGGAAACCTCCCTAACAAGCAGAGGTTGTTATCTCTCGGAAACGGATTTGACTGAAACTCTGAGAATCATCTCCCTTTGGTACCAAAAGCTCATGTCTAAGCCTCAAAGCCTAACTCTCGAGCTCTTTTGAGCTACGGACTATGATCGGGAATATGAAATTAGCATTGCAGGTCTCGTCTATAGATATCAATTTTTAATATGGGCATATATGGGCAGTAATAATATTATGAACTTTAACGCAGAAACCATTGAGCAATAAACTCTGCGGCTCCAGACACCATATTTTGGTACCAAAGGGGAATGATTCCTAAAGTTTCAGTCGAATCAGTTTCCCAAAGATGACAACCCTTTCTTGTAAGTCATAATCTTCATGACTCGCAATGACATCTCAGTACTTTGAGATCCGCTTCACCCAGGTTTTTATGTATTTGTGTGAAAGCGTATAAATGTTATGGTGGTATAGGGTTCGCATGCACGTCGAATGCTCGATTCGATCGAGATGAGTTCTGGTCGGAGATCGAGAGATAGAGAGATTAGGGCGAAAGAGGAGTCAATCGAGCCGAGAGAGAAAGAGACAGTTGCGAAAGAGAAGAACTGCTTCGGCCCCCAAAGGACGTGATGTGCTTGCAAAAACGATGCTCCGGCTCTATCCCGAAAAGTTTTCACGTTATCGAGTATACGACCCATCCGCGATCGCCCTCCGCAGCGCAAGACAATTTTTTCATCCTCTCTCTCTCTCTCTCTCTCTCTGCTTTCGGAAAATACTGTCACGCAGTGGACGCTGCCTTACAGAGTTTGATATCGAGTATACACGACGCTCCCAATGAATTTTAATCGCCGGCCAAGTTAGACGCTCGTTAGACCGACTGGCGGGGTTCTCACGACACGAGCAGTTGCTCATCTGGCATACGTACGTGTGGATGTACGGGCGAGTATGTGCGCCCATATCGTCATCAGTGCACGTTCCTCGCGGGCTCGAGTGTCTCGGAGTCTGTGCAGCGGGATATAGCGGCGACGCGGCGCTGCATCTCATTGTCAAACTATGCAGCATCTGCAGACGCATCACGCCAACTATGCGCCATCAAATTGTATGCATCCTGCACAACTTGCCAGACAACTTGTGAGCTCTCCGAGGCGAGAGACGCGAGTTGGTGGAGAGTTTCGGCAAAGATATACTTCCTCGTCGAGTCCTTCAACCACGAGGGCAGAGCTTTCGAAATGTACGCGCGGGGTTGAGAATTTTTTGCGAAGCGAGCCATGTTTGGTGGTCTCGTCCGGAAGCTCATTCTGATGTTCGAGATTTCAAGAGTCCACGTGGATTTTTCGTGGAATTACTCGAGAAAAGTCCAAAAACGCTACGTAGACTTTTTTTCCACGCGGAATTCCTCCTGGAAAAAATTTCACGCGGCATTTTTGGACTTTCTTCGAGGAATTCCACGGGGAAAATATTCTACGTAGCATTTTTGGACTTTTCTCAAGTAATTCCACGAAGAATCCACGTGAACTCTTCAGATCGGATCTGGACAAGGGGGGAGGGGGGGAACTTCGATGCGTGTTAATAATTATTTGTGTGAAAGAATACTGGCCCCTAATATCCGAGGTTTACCCGTGTACTGCAACAACGTTTATCAAAGTTTAGCGGCAAACCGCCTACATTTTGAAAATTCGCTGAAAGTGTGGCTTGCGCCCAATTAGTGGATGATTTGATGAGGGAGATTCTGTCAAAGGTGGTATTTTTCAAGAATCAAAAACTACTCTGGGTGTGACTCTCTACCCAAACCAATTTTCGCCAGCGAAGAGGGAGGGGAGGATTTCCACTTATTTAAACATCAGAAACAAGTATGCACAGCTACGATAGCTATGAAAGAGCTATGCTAGCAAGTGGATCCTTAGGAAAAATTAAGAACTGGACACGAAAACGGAATAGACATTCAGATTTGCAAATCCTCTCACTATTCAAGGACTGACATCAGACTTTTTTCTGCACAGTCTTTAAAGTGTACTTGTTAACAAATACAATATCCGAAGGAGTGGCTCACCAAAGAGCCGGAATGGACCAAAAATTTTGAAGGCGATGATCTTTGTGTGGATGCCAAGTTGATCGGTCTGAGGAGCTTATATCGACGATGCTTGTTTGTTACGGCAATGAGTACTGTGTAAGCAGTTTGGGTATTTATCCTTGACATAACGTCTCTGTTCATGCGAAAGCTGAATTTTAGACTGTGTCTCGCGAAATGGCGGAATGAATCATTCAGATGATTACAATTTAAGACACGTGATCGGTTTAGAAGGAACCAACTTTACATTTGCGTAGCAGTGGATTCAATGTTATAAAGAGAGCTTAGACAGGGGATGGAACTGTTATATGGACATTTAAAAATTCAATATAAAAATTAGGGTCAAGAAAATCGATCAAAAACAAACTACAAAATGAGATACCAATTGAATACAGAGTTTTTAAAGTTATGAAAGCTTTTATGAATCAAAACGCAGAACATACAATTTTGATAGAATCACTTACATCATCGAATCGAATGATCAAATTCGATTTATTGATTGGAAAAGAACGCGATGAAGCAAAAGAAGCATCGGTTTATCAAATCATTGACAAAGGCTTTACATTAATTCCCAACTTGCAGTGAAAATTTAGCAAAGGGATTGCAATACTATAATAGATTGCCGCACGCAGGGTCAAACAGTTGAATGTGCATTGTATATTACGCAAACTGCTGGTACGCTACGCCGGATGCGTCGCTATCGGCGTATACGGCTTTGGAGCGAGCTCGGCATACAGGTGCAGGTACGGCTGCTCCGCAAGACTTTCCCCGGCGGCAATCGCGATTTACGACGCCCATGTCTCACCGCTTAGCGTCGACTTGACTCGAGCATGTGGGCGGAGTTTACCTGGCAAATATCGCCAACGACGCTGCCGTTTAATTTATTTCAGTGATTAGACTTGAACGACGCCCCGGCCTGTTTGCGCTGGATCAGTTATCACTATCACTGGACTTTTACCAAAACTACATTGCCTTTTGATACACTGATTTCTATAAGTATGGAATTTGAACCAATCAGCGCTGTTGATCCCTCTCTTAATGAGAAAAGTTTTCTTTACAAAGAGGCATCAGCTCGATCATCAACCGTATATAGTCAGCTCACAGTCATATCTCCATATACCGAGCTCGTGATTCCTCTTGTCCCTCAGAATACTCCGACCAAGGTTTTCCCCTTAACGAAGCATAGTTTAACGTTACGTTTCTCCACCATGAATTTTCAATTTCTTTATATTTTGTTACGATCATACGACCAAAGCGAAACTTATTTTTCCACTCTTGTTTTCTCCCTAAAGATGAAACCAGAATGAAAGTCATTCGACTAGTGTTTCAATTTACAAACGTTTTGCGAAAACTGCATTACCACTTGGTGGACTGATTAGCTCGCAGACATCTCTGAGCTCATAACTCCTCGTATCGCTCAGAATTCTCCGAACCACCGCAATCATCACCCAATCCATTACTACGCATAATCCGGCTCGTCGTCAAGTCATCACTCGGCCCATTAAAATCCTTGCAAATCTCCTCCGTCACTCTGCCCATCTTCCTCCGCGCACACGTACCCAAATCTCGCCGCATCGTGACACGAGCCATTATAGACGCGTATATGCTCCGTCTGCAATTAATAGAGCGTAAAGAGGACGAGCTCTCCGCGAGAAAGGGCCACTCGAGCCTCCGGTGCGCCACCAGCCGCACACACCCCCATACACGGTTCGACTGACTCTCGGCCTCTATGAGGTTACTCATGGCCTGCGGTCAGCTGCTGGTCGGGCCGTTAATTATTACAGCGCGTCGAAGGTCTATGTTACGTTTACCGCAAGTGCTGTAGTTTCACCAGAGACCGGGATAATTCATGTGGACCAACGACGACGTACGTACGTGTGTGAGTGAGCGAGTACGTGGACTCGAGGTCAATTGAATTCGAGTTCGCACCACCGAGCTTTCGACTTTCATACGTACCAGTATATAATTCTGCGGGTATATTTGTTATCAGAGTTGGCGGAATGTGGCGAGATTGGGATGTTTATTGTGCCGAGTCAGATTTGAATATGAGACACTTGTATGATAAAGTATTGATACTTTATAGCGTTCTTGCCTAAAAATCTCAATTTTGAATACGATTTTCAGATATTTGTGCTATAAAAAAAGACGATGCCTTGAGCGTGTAGGCGTTTTTGCACACAAACGAATTACAACCCTCGCTTTGGTCGAGCCATAAACTGTCCTTCGAGCAAGACTCGGTGCAAGAGACTATCCGCGTGCTAAATTGTAATATAAGCTAAGTGTACCCAACCTGCCACCTATACCCAACTTGCCCCCATATGCGAATCTCAAGAATACGCGTCGAATGACTTTGGCGCGGACTTTTTCGTGTTTGTTATGTTATAAATGGAGAAAATAAGTGATTTAGACCGATCCAAAACGATTTTTGCTCTAGCTAGCTCGATATAAGTAGTACTTCTCGCAATTGCGCGGCTAAGGATTAATTTTTACTCAAAAGGCTGCCAACATTTTTCGAGTGGACTAGTCTGAACGTTTCTAGGCTCGTTTGACTTCTGATTTTGAGACCTTCTTCAACCCTTTTTTCAAAATCCTAAGTCTGATCTGAGTCGTTCTTATGAGCAAAACACACAAAGCCTAAGTCGGCTTTTGGAGGTGTACCCAACTTGCCCTGGCGTATCCCAAATATGAGCCTAGTAAAACCTTACTGCGCGCTCAAATTGTTATCACTACGTCGGTACATGATAGATGAAATAAGTGTTTTCGTTTACCGAAAAATTCAGAACCCGCTCCCTACGGCTATGAAAGCACTTTTTGCTATTTTTTCTGTTATTGCGGTGCAACTCTGTGTGTATATACGATGGTGGCAGGTTGGGTACACCCTCGCGGAAATCTCAAAAAATCACTTTTCTATATATCTGGGATAACTTGACTGCATTTGGCCAGACTGCGTATTAGCAGAATGCACCGCTGTGTAAACTTTTAGAGTGATCCATGGAAAGCTCTTGGAATAATCTCGACTCTGGTTTAATTTCAATATATTCGCACTACAGAGTTGGAATTACGCGAAGAGCTCTTTGCGGATTTCTCCGAAGTTCCGCACAGTGGTGCATTCTGCCCATACGCAGTTTGAAATGGCGCTACTTTTTTAAAATATTATTTTGTTTTATTTTAAAGAAATGCATGATGGATGTCGGGAAAATAGAGATCTTACATGACCTTAAAGGACTTGAAACGAGCTTCAAAATGAGTTAAGATTGGTTGAAAATTTTGAGGTGGGCCAAAGTTACGGGCAAAATGGCTTAAGGGGGGGGGGCAAGTTGGGTACACTTTTCTAATTATTTGGCTATCAAATCGTCGAGTTAGAATTGAAAAATTGTCCTGCATCGTAGAAGTGAAATAAATTGATGAAATGAATCTTCTTGACAGACGATCTCGAAAAATCATGGCTCATCTCAGTGCAAAATCGATCTCATTTGAACTTCGCGGCATAGACGGTTTCGCGCAATTCGTACCATCCAACCGCGTCCTAAGGCATTTTCAATCCGATTTCGCACACGATTAACACATTAAATTCACTTCTAGCTCAGTAAACCCACTGCTCCAATTTCGTCGCGAATCAAGTAGCAATAAACTCCTCTTTGATGTCGAACGCGTACAAATTTCAGCGCGCTCCTCGTCCCCAGCGACTACGGCAGCAGCGCGCTTTGCCCGAATCAAGAATTAATAATCCGCTTCTCGAATAAATTGGCACGCGTCGTGGCCGGGCTGCAAGCTCGCACGGTAATAATATCCGAGACACGGGTAGCGCAAAGCTGCGCTTAAGTACGTGTACATCAAGTGGCTGTGTATTATTGCGAGTCGCGTCGCGCTCGCTCGGGCATCTCAAACGAATGCGAAATTGCGAGCGTCGAGTCGCAAAACGGGCGCGTGCCCGTGTAATCCGCTCGCTGCGTAAAATGTCACGCTGTAATTCTTCCGCAATTTTTCGCGTATACACGACTCGACACTGCTCAGCTCACACACAGGGTTAGAGTAGAGAGAAAGAGAGAGAGAGTGAGAGAGAGAGAGAGAGAGAGCTGCAGAGTAGAGTATATAGGCGAAGGAAAGGCGGGGTGTAGGGGGTGGCTCTCGCGAGTCGGAATTTTAATTAAGACGAAACTCGAGTGGAGATTCGGAGCGAAAGAGAGAGAGAGCCCGAGTGGCCGAGGCGCAAGTGTATATAGCTCCTTCGGCAAAGAAGACGTCGCTCGGGGTATATACGCGTCGTCTATCTGCGAGAGAGGGACAGAGCGAGAGAAGCTCCAGCTATATTTCGCATTCAGCGCATAATTCACGTGCAGCTGCGCTGCTCCTCTTCTAGGCTAACTCCTACGCTCTGCAGCCCTGTCCACGACAACGACGACAACGACGACGACGAGGAAGATTCGTCGCGAGATGAGCTATGGGGGCGACCTGACGGCCTTTCCGATATCGTCTCGGTGCGGCGGCAGTAGGAGAGACGCAAAATGCTTGCAAGCTTCGCTGCATGATACAGTGCTTTTCAAAAACAAGCTTTTTTGAGGCGATAGTTTAACTGCTTCGGTGTATTCCGTGAAAATCAGTCGCGCAGACCTGATTGTGCTCTGACATTAAAATGTTCCTGAATCATCTAACTTTGGCCTGGAACAAACCCTCGCCATCGAAAAACGTTTAGGAATCGAGCAATTAGCAAGATTTCAGGTACACTTTTGGAACTTTCTCTACACGGTTGTCTAAATACTTTGGAGAAATCTCAACAATATTTGACACAAGATTCGCCAAAAGAACAGTGTTATTTATCAACAAACACGCGCTCTTCCCGACAGATCAAGTTCAAGAGGTATTAAAATTCAACGAGTTTCCGGATTCCGGATCCTCGCTACAGAGACAACCAAGAGTAACAGCTGAAGGAGACTTTTGTGTGCACTTTCAGGCTTCGAAGATGATTGGCTGGGAACCAACGATGAATTGTTTATGACGCGAGCAACGAAAACCTACCCCAAGAGGGAGTAGAGCTTGGTAACTGCCAAAACGTTCACCCCTTGACAACATGGTCATAGATTCGGTAGAAAATCATTCATTTTTTTTTTATCATTCGATTACTATTTTGATTATTACCCATTTTACCTCCAGAAAAAATTATGTGATGATTATTTCAAAAATGACCAAGTGAATTTTTTCTTCGTAACGTAAGAGAAGACAAGATTTCATAAGTCAATTACTCTTAATTTTGAAAATGAGATTGCCGACTGCCTTGATTGTAGGCGGAGCCGCAAAATATTGGAAGTACGCATATCTGAGATCTCAGAATATGAAAAGTGGATGCCCTGGCGAGAATGATTGAAATTACTTCATATAGAATTACAGACAAGCATTTACCCATCGATTTCTCACTCATGTCCATATAGCTCACGGTATTCCTTACATCGCCTCCTGAGATTTTTCCGAGTTTTTCCACCGTGAAAGTACGCATATTCTAACTCACGAGATTCTAGCTTCCCGCTTTTATGAAAGCAAATGAACAGTGGCAGCCATCCCTACAGGCTGCAGTGAGGTGAGTCGAAGCGACTACGCAGGTGTCGTCTAACCACGACGCCATATCGCGTTATGCGGTGGGATCGTCGAGCGAATTCGAGA
>JAPYYZ010022922.1:0-11284 GCA_030522705.1 Eretmocerus eremicus
AGGTTACATTCGTCCACAGCGAGACCATCGCGCGCCCGTCCGACCAACCGGGCGCGCGTTTCCCGTGTCGGCACGACAACAGACGACAACCACGACGCACGGGATGCATCGGTTACATTGCTGCCGTGCCGGGCACGTCGCCGTCGTGACGGTCGCAATGCCGTCGATGCCCGCAACGTGAACCTTGAACGTTGAGCCGTGTGAATGCGCCCGTGCGTCGTCTACCGCACCGCAACTGTTTTCATGTTGTAACCTCCTCTCCGTGTAGCGATGCATCCGCTGCATAGAAGGCCGTTCCCATATTCCTCGAATCCCTTAGCGATTTGGAAGAGATAGCGAAAAGATGAATGTTCTATATACTCGGATCGGAATTCGTCTTCTCCTCTTTAGGTCCAAATCGCTAGAGGATATTCGAGGGATGTGGAAACGCCTTGAGTGCATGGATACATTCCACAAGTATACATAGTATATTATGTTTGACAGGCGTTTTCCAGATTCCTCGAATATCCTAGCAATTCGGGCCGAAAGAGGAGAAGATGAATGTAGATTCTAGTATATCAAACAGTCGTTTTCTCGTTATTCCTTCCAAATCGCTAAGGGATTCAAGGAATATGGGAACGGCTTTTCGCGCGGCGGGTTCTTGCATGGCTCCGACATCGCCTTAAATCTTGTGAGATACCGTCAACCAGGGTTACTTTGAACATTGAATAGATGAAGTAACTTCGAAACAACTAAGAAAAGAAGTGTATATCTCCGCGCATGGTGGACCGAATGATCCTACGGCATTAGAACCAATTCTTGCTGTTGGATACACACGAGAACCATCTTTCCTGAAACTGGGGGTCACTTGAACTGCTTGTTGTTCGTTTATAATGAACTTTTCCGTAAGACTGTTTTTGAAGTGAAAAAAGTTGCTCAAAACAATTGCTCTCGATCGAGCACTTCTCCAATGAATCCAAGATGGTGTTGCCATGGTTCACTTGTCCGTGACGATTTCTTGACAAATTCATTTTGTATCAAACCCGACTCTCTACACATTTTTTGTACGGAGCCTCCAGCTCCGGGCTCTGTACAGTTGATTTGATCTTGAACGAGTCTGTATAGACTTCTCCATACAGAGTCGTAGGCTCTGTCAAACAGGTCGTAGAGGACGTGGCTCCGTATAAAATGACCAAGTTGTACAGAGCTTGACACTGCGTAATCTGTCTTTTCAGATATGGCATTGATTTTTCTTTACAATTATCAGAATGTCGAGTGAAATTAGATCTCCCATTATACTCCAACGTTCACAACATATGAATTCTCCTTTGTACTTGACTCAAATAATTAATCGGTCATTGTATTTACATCATTACCATAGGAAAGTGAAGTGTTTTGTGGAAAATGACTAATCTTTACCCTGCTCTCGACAGACAAATCTCTTTGAGTACATTTACCTATACAACTACATTTGATAAGGCCTTGTCCTTCCAATAACGAGACTTTCTCGCTTACAGCTCGTAGAAGTTCTACCAGGGTTATCACTAGCGCCCATAATAACGGGGACGGATACCGTCATTCGGATTCCAGTGTACAGTTGATCACCCCACTTTTTATCCTAATCTTCTAGAGGTCATTTAATGTCAATTCTAGAACTACACCAATAAAATTCCGCGGATTACTCTTATTTCAATCAATATCGGGAACTGGAACTAGATTTTGGTCGGAGCAAAAGCGACTCGCGGAATATTGCTTACGTTGTCAAATCTAGACATCAGATCACCTGTATAAGATTGGGAAGAAAGGTGGTACGACAACTCAATTGTAAACTAAAAGTCGCCCAAGTGGAAATTTTTCATATATATTATATATGGATTATATATGGATGTACTATATGTAATCCATATATAGTTTTGGTAATATAGAATCCATATATAATCTATGTATGTATTCTACTTTGAATTGGGGAGATGGAGTTTGCGGATTTTACTAGGCCGGTCGTTGTGTCTTCAAAATATAGATTGACATGCTCGTCAAAACTCAACTTTATGATGATATTTCCAAGTAATTATAAGCGCGTAAAGATTCACCTTCGCCAACTAATGATTCTTCTTGACTGGCGCAGGCCTTGGAACTTGCTTTAGAACCCCATTCAGCATGGTGCACGTGCAACTGCTCGTCATCGTCGTCGTTCTTCGTGATCCTGGCTCGTCCTTGCCCACTGCCGCCAATGATGGGCGTGGAGCTTCTCGCGCCTCTCTCAACAACAACCGAGGCTCGAGCTTGTGAGCAATAATTTCGACGTAGCCGCGATCGAACGCCTAACACCGATCGAGGACTGCTCTTACCGCCAGCTCGTCTGCAAACAAAAACGCAAAAAAGCACAAAGTACGGGCTCACAAAGTCTCAAAAGTCACACTGATGAAGAGATGGGTGCGTGGGAAGAAAGAGAATGCAGAAAAACTTGCGTGAGAGGTTATGCCTATCGGATTGTTTAGCGTGATCACAAGCTAATATTCGATCGCCAAACAAAGATACTTATCTGAAACGCCAAACAAAGATACTTATCTGAAATTACTGAGCTGATCCACGGCTGCAATCTTTCGTTTGAAATTGCACTGCGCCAAGTCAAAGACGATTCAAATTTGAATCCGATGCAGGTGAACAATTGTTCATGTTTATTTTCAGCGAAATCGAGATTCATCTGTCGTCTGCAAATGTCATGAAGCTCGTTTCTGAGACAACTCCAAACAACCACAAGGGACTTGACAATAAAAAACATCAACAACGAGGAGAAAATTGTTCACCTGCATCGAATTCAAATTTGAATCGTCTCTGACTTGGCGCAGTGCAATTTCAAACGCCAGATTGCAGCCGTGGACCAGCTCAATAATTTCAGATAAGTATCTTTGTTTGGCGATCGAATATTAGCTTGTGATCACGCTAAACAATCCGATAGGCATAACCTCTCACGCAAGTTTTTCTGCATTTCCACGCCCTATCTCTTTATGAGGGTGACTTTTGAGATTTTGTGAGCCCGGTACTTTGTGTCTTTTTGCGTTTTTGCTTGCAGACGAGCTGGCGGTGAGAGCAGTCCTCGATCGGTGTTAGGCGTTCGATCGCGACTACGTCGAAATTATTGCTCACAAGCTCGAGCCTCGGTTGTTGTTGAGAGAGGCGCGAGAAGCTCCACGCCCATCACTGGCAGCAGCGGGCAAGGACGAGCCAGGATCACGAAGAACGACGACGATGACGAGCAGTTGCACGTGCACCATGCTGAATGGGGTTCTAAAGCAAGTCCCAAGGCCTGCGCCAGTCAAGAAGAATCATTAGTTGGCCAAGGTGAATCTTTACGCGCTTATAATTACTTGGAAATATCATCATAGAGTTGAATTTTGACGAGCATGTCAATCTATATTTCGAAGGCACAACGACCGGCCTAGTAAAATCCGGAAACTCCATATCCCTAATCTAAAATAGAATCCATACAAAGATTATATATGGATTCTATATTACCAAAACTATATATGGATTATATATAGTACATCCATACATAATATATATGAAACTTTTTCACTTGGGCGAATCGTTTGATTCATTTCATCAATCGACATTCTCATGATTGTAAAAGAAAAAAGTAATACGATATCTGCGGGCTCTGTGCAAATCCTCTTGTACGGACTCAACTTATCAAATACTTATACAGTGTGTTCTGTAAAACTCGGCCATTTGTACCGAGCCCGACCTCGGCACAGTTGTTTTCGACGGAGCCAGGCTCTGTACGACTTTTTGTACAGAGCTGACGACTCTGCGCGGTTAGGTCTGTATAGAGCTCGCTCGGTACAAAATCATCTGTACAGATCCCGGAGCTGCGGACTTCGTACAAAAAATATGGACAGGGTCGGGTGCGGTACGAAATGACTGTAAAGAGCATTGCTCTGTGAGATTTCGGGTTCAGTACGTAACATATACATTCGACGGACACTTGAATTAATCGTTCTTGAATTTTTCATTCTCCAGGTTAGCATCCGAATGTAACTCTGAATTTTGAATACGACGAACGGCAGGTTAGGACAAGGTTATGTGCGAATGCCATTTTGAAGCGTGAAAAATTTAAGAATTTGAGTAATGACTTCATTTTTTTCGAACCACTTATCGCCGCGCTCAGGCTGACAATCACAGCTTGATAAAGGCTCAAGCTACGACCTTCAAGGCTCCATCTTTCATTTGGTGGCTACAACTCGAAGGGCCTTTGATTTTTTGAGAAGCGATACAGAGATGAAGAATTTGTTATTTCTGGTTATTTTCATCTCTGTGTCGCTTTCCAGGAAAATTGAAATCCCTTCGGGTTGCAACCACCATATGGGAGGTGAAGCCTCGAAGATCGTAGCTTGAACCTCTATCACGCTATAATCATCAGATTGAGCACGGCAATGAGTGGCTTGGAAAAACAACCAAGTCATTACTTAAAAAGGAGTTCTCACGAGCTCTCGGGAATCTTAGTGAGTTTTTGTATTAATATTGGAGAAGAGTCGGTTTCCGGAGAGTCGACTGACCGAGAATTTTCGCGTGGCCATTAATAATGGAACTTACGAAGTCCTATGAAAATGTGACACACTATAAAATACTGGTACTAGTTATACGTATTCGCGTATGAAAATAAGGTTCTCGCTTCTACATGGAAGTTCTGAGAGAGGTATGGAATATGCATGGTGAAGAATTGGATTATGGTGTAATAAGTTACTTCTCGCACCTTTTGTTCCGAAATATTCAATACTGTCATCAGCTTCACTCGTGGAGTTTTGGTATTTTGGTAAGATCTCATTCTCTTTGCGCTGCCGTCTCTCTTTCAGAACCTAGCTTTCATGAGAAGAACGAATGCCCTGAGTATATAAATTCAAATAGAGAACAATGCAAGAACAAGAATACAGTGTCGTCCAAGATTACCTCGCATATCCACTCGTTAGCCCATTGTGTGAATTTAATTTGTCTTCGACCTTCTTCTAGGAATGGCATCATCCAGTTGGCAATAAATGGCCTAGCAGCTCTTATCGGAGAATTTAAGGGTTAATCATTATAAGATTCATGATTCCACAGTGCATATTCAGATGAGAATTTCATCAGCTCATGAGCCGACCGGATCTTGAAATGATGTAAGGTAAGTGTACCCAAGTTCGCCACTCTAAGCTTTGTTAAGGACCCCGCCCCAAAACATAGGATTGGGGCTTTCGGTCAAACTTCTTGTAAGTATACTCAAACGATAGATCTCAGAACACTGAACAAAAGTCGCCATGGTCGCAAAGCTCAATGCTATCCACGTTTTGAGATATTCAGTCTAGGAAGAGCCCTCCGGTGCATCGGTGAAGTAGGGTTATGTGTTGATTTTGATCGAACTCGACGCACGTATTGGTGCACGCACCTAATTCTCGGTCTAATTTTGCATTTCCGACTCTTCGCGGAGCAGAGTAATGAGACCATACTCAATGATTTCGACGAGAATAAATGAATGAACAAAATCTGGGAAAAACGAAAAGGAGCGAGTTTGATCACCATCGGGTCCAGCGAACTCGTGAATCAATGCGCATTCCTCTCTTGAACTTTTGCAACCCTGCTGAAAAAGATTATTGGGGTCCCACGTGGGAACCCACGTAGTACCCCACGGAGCTGGTGATATCATGTGGGACGTCATGGGACAGGATTTATAGGTACCACAGGACTTGTAAGACACCGTAGAACCCTGTGGGACCCTGGAGACTCACTTGGGACTCAAGGGAACGGCAGTTGACCGGGCGCTGTTGAGGAAGATTGCGTGGGATCTCACAAGGGACCTGCCCGTATGGTATAGGACCTCGTGGGACCTCGTGGAACCGCGTGAGACGCCATGAGACCCTGTGGGACGCAGTGAGATAACGTGGGACCTGTGTTAGATGTCCCATGGGACCTCGCGGTCCCTCGTGGGGCAGCGTAGGACCGCGTGGGGAGCCATAGGACCACGTGGAAC
This sequence comes from Eretmocerus eremicus, assembly GCA_030522705.1. Classification (NCBI taxonomy): domain Eukaryota; kingdom Metazoa; phylum Arthropoda; class Insecta; order Hymenoptera; family Aphelinidae; genus Eretmocerus; species Eretmocerus eremicus. The sequence continues at coordinate 5,981 of JAPYYZ010022922.1, forward strand.
CAGCATGGGACGCAGTGAGATCGTGTGGGACGTGAGTTATGTATCCCATGGGACCTCGTGGGACCTCGTGGGGCATCGTGGGGCGCAGTGGTATCGCGTGGGACCCCACGTGGACCGTGGAGCGTGGGACCCCACGTGGGACCCCACACAGATCCCACGCGACACTACCGCGCCCCACGCGGCCCCACGAGGTCCCACGAGGTCCCATGGGATACATAACTCACGTCCCACACGATCTCACTGCGTCCCATGCTGATTCCACGTGGTCCCATGGCTCCCCACGCGGTCCTACGCGGCCCCACGAGGTCCCGCGAGGCCCCATGGGACGTCTAACACAGGTCTCACGTGATCCCACTGCGTCCCACGCTGGTCCCACGGAGTCTCATGGCGTCTCACGCAGTTCCACGAAGTCCCACAAGGTCCTATAACATACCGGCAGGTCCCTTGTGAGATCCCACGCAATCTTCCTTAACAGCGCCCGGTCAACTGCCGTTCCCTTGAGTCCCAAGTGAGTCTCCAGGGTCCCACAGGGTTCTACGGTGTCTTACGAGTTTCGCGGTACCTATAAATCCTGTCCCATGACGTCCCACATTATATCACCAGCTCCGTGGGGTACTACGTGGGATTCCCCTCGGAACCCCATGTGGGACCCAACGTAATCTTTTTCAGCAGGGGATCTTATATTTTCTTGTTGGGGGATAATCTACACAAAAGGCAACGAATCTGACGAGAATATATTAATTCCCGAAGTCCCGGGATACATTGAGAAGCGAGTTTGATTTCGATCGAGCTCGGCGGACGTGTAACTCGAGTGCATATCAGTTTTGGACCTCTTTTGCAAACTCGTCCTTTTTTGTGGAGCGATGAAGAACTCGAGATCGGTGATTCGAGATTCTTGATCTCGTAATAGTATATTATATGCATATCGTAGTGCAAAAATTACGTTCGTCTGACAATCGAATACTGGATGGAAGTTCGTGAGAAGAACGTATTTTTTGCACTACGATGTACATACATATTATATACTACGAGATCAAATTATGACCAAAGTGAACTCGAGTTGGATGTATAGCGTTAGCGAGCGAACAAGGCCTTATAAACCCAGTTTAATTACTGGTTCAGTCACAGAATCAATTGAATATATTTCATTGAATCGGTGCATCCTCGAGATTCGTTTAAATACGGAAATGCATCGAACGATTTTTGATAGTGTGCATGTACTCTGCCCCTGACGAGTCTAGCCACTATAGGGAGACGAAACGCTATCCGCGTTTTGAAGTATTTTTTATCACACGAGCTCGGAATGTGCCCAATAGCGCCACGGCGTAGGCTTGCGAAATGTTGTATATTGCGAATCATTACCGACTGAGGTGACNNNACTCGGGCTTCGCATGGCGCTCTCGCTGCGCTCGAGCGCCAACGCGCCCTCGTGCACAATCGGCAACTATTCCTCACTCGTTACACAATGTACTATTATCGAATTTTGCCACTCTCCCATCCATTGCTCTCCACCATCTTCATTTACCTTTCCGTCAAAAATCCTTCGATGCATCTCTGTATTCAAACAGAGCTCGAGGGTGCACAGATTCAATAAAATATATTCAATTGACTCTGTGACTGAACCAGTAATTAAACTGGGTTTATAAGGCCTTGTTTGCTCGCTAATGCCATACATCCAACTCGAGTTCAATTTGAATTTGCCACGCGAGCATGTATATATCAAATTTAGTTCAAAATATGACCAAAGTGGTTCATAAACGCATATACCGATACGAAGTCAAGGATCTCGAATCACCAATCTTGAGCTCTTCACCGCCCCACAAAAAGGGACGAGTTTGCGAAAGAGGTCCAAAACTGATATGCACTCGAGTTTCACGTCCGCCGAGCTCGATCGAAGTATAACTCGCTTCTCCATGTATCCCCGAGATTCCGGGAAATAATATATTCTCGTCGGATTCGCTGCCTTTTGTGCAAATTACCCCAGTACAAGAAGATATAAGATCGTAAAACCAGTTCAAGAGAGGAATGCGCATTGATGCACGAGTTCGCTGGACCCGATGGTGATCAAACTCGCTCCTTCTCGTTTTTCCCCGGTTTTGTTCATTTATTTATTCTCGTCGAAATCATTGAGTCTGGTCTCATTACTCTGCTCCGCAAAGAGTCGAAAATGCAAAATTAGACCAAGAATTAGGTGCATGCACTAATACGTGCGCCGAGTTCGATCGAAATCAACACATAACCCTACTTCACCGATGCACCGGAGGGCTCTTTCTAGACTGAATATCTCAAAACGTGGATAGCATTGAGCTTTGTTTTTCAGTGCTCTGAGATCTATCGCTAGAGTATACTCACAAGAAATTTGACCGAAAGCCCAAATCCTATCTTTTGGGGCGGGGTCCTTTATAACTTCCGCCCACATTAGTATTTTTCAACAAACTTGTAACACGTTCACTGCGATTGGACCCACCGGCGGGTCCCGGCCTCCCTTCTTCTGGTGCGGTGCGACCTCGGGTGCGACCCTCCAGTGGGTCCCATTGTCGCTGGGTTCTAGAGCGCACTAAACGACGCAGACCTTTCCGATAGCTCATGCCACGATCTTCACTTGTTCGTAAAAACAACAGTAAGGTATACACAACCAAGTTTCGTTATCGGACAACTTTGATAATGCGTGGACGGATAGGTGAATAAGGGGGTCAATAAGTAACACGAGGGGAGTGAGTGTTCAATTCCTTCGTGACAAACTTACTCTTCGCACGCAGTTTCGCACAATATTCTACAGCTCGTCCAAAGTTGCGATTTTTAGGTTAAAGTTCTCCGCGAGCGATATCGTGTCTAACCGATTCGTCCAAGACAGAGCAAAAATTGTGGCACAAACTAGGGCTGTAGCAGACGATGAATCGACTCTGTACGGCCTCCCCTTAAGGCCATGTCGGAACCGTGCAAGTGTCCGCCGCATGGAACGCGTTCCCAGATTCCTCGAATCCCTTAGCGATTTGGGTGAAAGAGGAGTAGAGGCATGTAGATATGAGTATGGAGAACGTTCGTCTACTCCTCTTTTGATCCAAATCGCCAAGGATTTCGAGGAATCTGGGAACGCCCGGAGGACTTTATGCCCGATATGCGTGTACACGTATAGTTGCGCTATGTATACAAGCGCTCATGCGTTTCCATTTTTCTTGGACATCTTAGCGATTTGGACCATAAGAGGAAAAGATATAAGTTCTTAGTCTCACATGTCGGCACCTGCTCTTTCGAGCTCTAAGAGGAGAAGACGATTGTAGGTTCGAGTGTATAGAATCATTGTCAACTTCTAGTCTGTCTTAAGCCACTAAAGGATTCGAGAATATTAGGAACTGCTGTCTATGCGGCGGCGGCTGCATGGCAACAATATGACCTTAATGCCTTGTTTTTTACTTCAAAATCCGTCCAGTGAATATCTCGAGTTCTCCTTCAAGAAATCTTATGGAATTCGATAGCCGTTCACAAAATGACCGTGGGGACGTGGCAACGGAGTTGAATGGGGAAGGGAGACCTGACTTTGACGCGCCAATGAAACGAATTTTGCAACCATAACCTCGAATCACGACCCCACCGTGAGCGAACGATACCTCATGGATACCATCAACTCGGGGTCTCATCGAATTTTAAAAGTCAGAAGAAGAAAAATAGGATGTAAATTCCGAAATGAAGGACACAGCAAGGCCGCAATGATTATAATACCTGAAAACTGATACTGAGGCCAATGTTTCGACTGCGTCTTTAAAATGATCTCTCTCTTCCGCCGGTATTTTACTTACATTGACACCGAGTATAGCCTCTGCAAGAACAAAGTTTATTATTGAGGTGTATATTCAATATATTCATCTAATTGAAGATGAATTGGAAAATATAAGATGTAAAGATATTACCACAAGAAATCCTCAAGGCATACCGATGAAATGTCGGAAAAACATTTAGAATCTTGGTTTGGTCTTCTGATTTGAGGTCCTCAATGAATTTGTCGGCATGTTCTTCGTCTATTTCAGCATAAATTCTCAGAATAGGTTGAGAAAAAGCCGGATTGAGCATCTTGCGTCTCTTAGCCCACTTTTCCCCTTCAAGAAGAATTAGATATTTGAGAAAAGATTATACTCAGATCTCCAACCCATGCTTCATCTGTCCTCATACATGACTTTCCAAGCACCATATCGAATGTACTTTGTAGGAACAAGCCCGGAAAATGCGTTTTTTCACGCCTTCTCGCCGGGTCTCATTCGTGAAAAAACGCATTTCCGGGCTTTTTTTCCTATAAAATATCTTAAAGGTCGTGTCGCGTAAATGTGTCCTTTCCAGAACTCGTGCCGAAAGCTTCGCTTTCGGCACTCGTCCGGGAAAAAACGCATTTCCGCAACATGACCTATAATATACTATTATGTACTAATTGGAATCCGGCTTATTTGGGAATGCCTCTACTAGCAGAAAATCGTACTTGCCGTACGGGTGTTTCGGTATAGTTTGTAGAGCATCATGTGTTTTCAATCAATTTGATCTGATTATCTATTCCAACCATTCAAATAAACTCCAAAACAGTGGGAGAATGAGTTCTCTTTTGAGAACATCGAGAAATAATCTAACCCACATCAAAAATATATTTTCCATGTACTTTGAACTCAATAAACCCCTCAAGAACTAGAATCATGTTGTGTTTTCTTACTCAAGTCATGAATCGATGCTATTCATCACAATAATATAGAACATAAGATGAGCCTACGCAAGTTTACCACTGTACTGAATTTCGCTACCCCTGTGATCTCGGAGAGGCTGTGGTCGAGTTCCGCCTGCGGTCAGAAAAATGATGCCAGTTCCGCCCGCTTTGGATTATGAGTTACGCCCGTGGCTCGTGGGGTCAGCTTATGAGTTGGAGATGTTTGCCGCCGGCCTTGCCGCGCATTTTGCTTTCTCAAAGAGAAAGCTTTGTATTCGTGACAACGAAAATCTTGGTCACCCGATGCTTCAAATCCATTTTTTTTCTCCGTCACACCTCTTAGCCATATTGAACAAAGCTCTTCTTGTTCCTCTCGCCGAGATCGATCGATTGTACGTCACACATTTTACCCACTCTCCTCCATAAAATTACTTCACACCATTTTTTCCTCCCCTTCCCCCATGTCTGTGTGTGTGTTGTTTTCGATCATCCACGATAACTTTTGAACGGTACGTTCGATCCTCTTGAAATTTCGAGGGATTATAGAGGATCATTAAACTCACATTTCTCTCTAGTTTGGTCTTTTTACATCGAATACATTTTGATTTTTGCTCTTTTAA
>JAPYYZ010022944.1:0-12401 GCA_030522705.1 Eretmocerus eremicus
GTGTTTGAAATATGACAGTCTATCTTCCCTTACTCTAGACTATAGCAAGTTTATCGAGAAAAAATAGTGTGGCCCGAAACTTTTGCACGCAACTGTATGAATGAATCAATAACTGAAATTCAATAGATTGATTCCATTATAATGATGAATGATATTCTCAGAACCCTCAAAAAAATTCTTCAGAGCAAATTTCACTCCACATACCTACTATTCACCTGATCTAATACTATTTAAATATTCTATAACTCAGAATATCAGTAACATAGTTATCAATTAAGATTGGAGTGTATAATTGTTATCCAAAATTATTTCATGAATGATTACTCTTCTTCTCTACAGCCTAACTATGAATATATTCCACTTCCACATTCCGAAACATTCTATCGGATCCGGCCTTCCCTACTCAACCTGTAGCTCAACAAAAGCTGGACTAAAACTTGATACATATCGTGACATAATTCAATGGTTCAACAAAATGCATCACATGATCTTTCGATTGAGTCAGTTATTTATTTGATAAGAGTCTGAAAAAACTCTCTGATTAAATCCATCCCTATTGGAAATACAACAACACGTATTGCATCTTACAGCTTCTTCACGATTCAACCAAAGCAAGTAAAAACCAAAGTTACTGTCACATTGTAAACTTTGGACCATTACTATAATTACATTCATGATTTACATTTCCGTCTGTACTTTCACTTACTCCATCACACACTATACATTCATCCATTGTGACCATTACAGTTGATCAAATACATCATTCGAGTTTATATGTATTCACTATATATGATTTGTATTAACAATTCCTGTTTACAGTATGAATCCTGGACCTTTTCCGAAATGTCAATACTCATCATCCTACATACAAGATAATCTTCAAGCATATCATAACATTCTACACAATACATTACAATGCTTATGATCCAGTGACGTTATATTTGAACCAGTAGATGAATTGAAAGTTCCCATAGCATTACAATCTAATTTGCTTCCTATACTCAAATCATTGAGGGATACTCATTTGTTTCCCAGTGATTTACTTGAATAGGAGTACATACTAAAAGATCAAATCCATACTGAATATTTCGAAGAATTCACACCAGACAGATATCAGTTCCGACATCACATTCCAAAAAGTTCAAACAAAATTGATGACCTTGTTGACACTGAAATTAAAATTCTCATTGAGATATTAGAACAAATAGTAACTGAAGAATCACTTATTGAACAGTGAGCATCAAATGAAACCTCTTACCTCTATGACACGTACCCATTATTAATATCCACTCCATTTAGTTCACAGTTTCACATTCATATACAATTCATGGATAATTCTCCAGAAGATCAAAGGATGATCATCAAAACCAAATTCAACGTTACTATAGAAACAAACATATCTCGTCATCCAAATTTGTTCAAATTACTGAAGGTACAATCTTTATTGAATTGTTATACATGTCATACATAACTCTATCTTACTCATCATTATTTTTCCTTTTACAGCCCGATTCACATTATATCGTGGAAGGATCAAAAGTTCATTTCAGTATGAACAAAACTGACAATCATTTCTCCCCGTCCGTTGAAATATTTTTGGGTATCAATAACTCCTTCTCAATCAAGAGCAATCAACTATTTATAACTTTATTGACCATGCAAAGTATTCTCTTATCACATTCTTTTGATGTTCCATTCACTCACTCTTCCAAACATACAAAATATATTACATTCCAATCAATCAGTCTTATATCCGTAATCATCAGAAGAATGAATTACTACTTAGGGGACGTGCACATACTACGTGACCCGAATCTCGCCAATTTTTGACCCCCCTCCCCCCTTGTGATACACCGCGACATTCATCCGAACCCCCTGCGTACTACGTGATACAATCACGATGGACCCCCCCCCCCCAGTTGTCATCGCAAATTACGTCTTGTCTTTTTAACACCGCAAATGTTTTTTTCGGAATAGAGAGAGGAATAAATCAAAATTATCCATTCAATAACCAAAAATGAGAATTTCAAACAGATTTCTTCCGGGTAAGAGAACTGACAAACAACCGCTGCTTTCCAATTAATTAATCGCTTTTATTGTGATCCGTGCTGTCCCACTCCGCGATTTCTCGACGGAATACTTTGTGTGGGTCGTGTAACCACGAGTGACACTCCAATCGTTGTTTTCGTGTCGTCATTCGATTGGATTATCAAATTCGCTATCGTCATCTTACGCCAGTTCCGTGCAGCTTCGGATTCTTGCACACGCCTACCGCACGCCTTCGCCGATACGAAGACGTACATTAGGGGTGGAAACTATCTGGCATCTGTCCCACCCGTGGTCCCACCCTCCCACACCCTATAGCTCGCGTGAGTTCGCAATAGGGAAGCGGCGTGTATGCCGAGCTTTCAGGAGCCAGGCGCGCCGAGAGCCAAGAGCACGTCAGTGGGCTGCAGAGCATTGTCAGAGTACGAAAGTACAGAGGTTTTCCCTATTTTGCTGTTACGTGCGACGACGAGAAGCCCAGAATCAGTGCCGGAAGTGAGAAGAATCCCTAGCCAGTGAAATCGTGCAGTGTAGTGCTGCACAGCAATCCGTGCATCAATTTGGACGTCGGTGTTTGTGCATAACCTGCATCCAAACAACTCCTCATCAATCCAATTGATTGGTTTTAAGATCAAGTGCGAGTGAATATCAGCCGACGGAGTGGAGAGAAGACCTCGGGATGCCGGAGGAACTCCCCCATCTCTTCGGGATTGCTCGTTGCACTTCGAAATGAATCATATTTCTCTTGTGCAAGCAAAGCCGCTCGCATCAATCAGTGCACGAGCAATCGTATGAATCGTTGAATGCACCGATTGTTTCATAGTTATTTGACTCTCAAGTTTGTGGATAAACTCGTCGATCACAGTGTGCATAGTCCACAATGTAGTTTTTGTTGTACACGAGGCTACAAGGCGATATGAGATGATATGTTTACAAGTGCACGTCTCGTTTGCTGCGCGGTTTGGCTGCGGGTTGCGAAAGAACACCGACGTCCAAATCGTTGCACGAATTGCTTCTGCGTCTTGGCACTCCACGATTCCACTCACTAGAGATTCTTCTCACTTTCAGCACTGATTTTGGACCTCTCGTCGTCGCGAGCAACAGCTAAATACGAAGAACGTCTGTCCTTTCATACTCTGCCAATGCTTTGCAGCTGACTGACGTGCCAAATCCTTCGCCATCTTCACTGTAAAAAAAGCCCGGTGTATTTGCATAGTTTCCAGCACTGGAAACTACCCGACCAGTGCTGGGAATGATAGAAATACTGCCTGAGAATGTCATTTTCACAGGCTCGAGCGTAATTTTACAGGCCTCGGCTGTAAATTCACAAGCTAAGCCTGTGAAATCACACTTGAACCTGTGGAAGTGACACTCTCAGGCAGTTTCTTTATCATTCCTAGCACTGGTCAGATGATTTCCAGTGCTGGAAACTGTGAAAATACATCAGGGTTTTCCACAGTGTTGGCTCTCGGCGCGCCTGGCTCTTGACAGCTCGGCATGCACGCCGCTTCCCAATACTATTCGCAAGTTCGGGTTCCGAGAGATGGCGCGAATCGCGGCTTTCTAGGGTAGAAAAAGTCACGTGACCTTCGTGTGCAGATACATATCTGTATTTGTATAAGGGCCAAAATCTATGTATTTCTTCTACTTTAGAGCGTTTTCGGAGTTACCCGCCAGATGTGATACTCTTGCTCGAACTTGCGAATGGTGGTGCGGATGTGCTCCACGATTCACCTGATTCGCATCACTCTGCACCACGCGTGCAGCAATCCTGTACCACACTGTTGTGCAGACGTCGAGACGACTTCGTGGTGCAGATCCGCACCACTTCAGTCAGTGATACTGTCAACGAATGATGAGGTGTATTCGTTGTCGGTGGCTTACAGCAACGTACGAGGTTATGCAACTTCTGACAGAGTATTACCTAAAAATAAGAGAATGAAATTGTTTGAGAAAATGATTTCAAAAAATTGCTTCTATTGAAAAACGTAATCCGAATGAACTAAAATGTCCAAAATGAGTCGTGAAAATCTCATTCTGTACTTGGGATGGTTCGTGAATGACGGATGCTCCACACGATACATCGAAGAGCTCAATTTACTCATCCACAGAATTGAATGGATGAGCAATTGTTGTTTTATTGTTCTTCCATTGAGTTACATGGAAAATTTTTTCTGGGGCTAGTAAGAGCGCGAGGTTTCCCTATTGATTCAAACCGTTGGAGAATTCAAGGTTCCTCTGATTGTCAAAATATGAGTTCTTTTGGGATACCTCGCGCTTCCACTAGCCCCAGAAAAAATCGTTGATGTAACTTATTGGTAGAACAATGAAACAGCAATTTCTCATTGATCCAGTTCTGTGAATCAATGAATTGAATTTCTCGATGTATCGTGAGGAGCATACGTCATTCACGAACCATCCCGAGTGCGCAATGAGATTTTCATGCATCCTCGTAAGCAACTTCATTCAATAATGACTGTCACACTCTCTACACACGTATCTTCTTTTCCTGGAACAGATAGGACAGCAGCATAAATAAAGACATCGACCACTCAATTTTTGGCGGAGTCATCTGTGAACGAATTAACATCTGGCATCGGCCCATCAGTTTGAACTGTTTCTTCCATGAGGGAATCTTCAATGGACTCCACATTAAGGGCATAGGCGGGTCTGGTAACTTTTTTTGAGCCTCTTGAAAAATTGTCCTAAAAACTTTTTCACCATTTGGTATATGTCAAAACATGACAATTTAGCCCCAAAACCAGTCCCTAGATGCCAGGATGTTCTCACAGGACTTCAATTATCCTGAAAAATAGCCCATTTCGATAATTCATTTGGCGATGAATCGACAAACCTACAGCAGTGGGCGAAGTTTTTCCTAAACTATGTACCCAAGATCAACAAATTTGTCGGACCATTTTACTTTTGGAGTATACACATAGGAATGGGAATTTATTTACTGATTCTCCATTGAAAAGGGCCACTCTTTGAGGATATATTACATGGATAGTTCAACTCAATTGATTGTATCTTTGAATCCCCCCATTCAATCAAAAAACTGTCTATCAGTTGTGTTGTCATTCACACTAGGATGATGTGTGTGAATCTTCATCAAGATTCATCCAACGGTTCATCGCCAAACCAGTTTTTAAGATGACCACACAGCCAAAAACTGAAGTGCTGGGGAATAGCAATTTCATAAAAAAATTGCCCATGTACAGCAAAGTTTGTACGCTAGCTTCACTCGATGCTCTCTAATCTGGCAAGGATATTCCTCTAACACCTCCCACTCAAATCTCTCTACTATCTCATGTGAAAAACTCCTATGCAGAGTGATACAACATGTAAGCCCTCACAGTCTTGTGCGCCTAGCGTTCATCTCTAATTTTGCTACATGGCTGCTCATATTGTACCTTGGTCTGCTCACAGACTTCTTCAGAACGAATAAGATTTCATACACATATCTTTGAGTCACCTCTCACTATGATTGAATCAACTATTAAAGATATTCCATACTACAAGCTGATATGGTAATGATAGACTGTCCAACTGTCCAACTTTTTGGATATATCGCATCGCTAAATCTTGCTTTGTAGAACTTTTTCAAACTATGGATGCTCCACTGATAATCACTTGCACAATTTTGTTGCAGATAATGCTCACTAGATATAATTTATCAACAATCCCAGAAACTTCCGGGGATATTACTAGACAGACTCCTTGTACATAATTTGAATAAACAAACTGGATCATTTACAGACTCTATGTTTCCCAAACCTTGTTTTCTTTGGGGAAGTGTTCCAAACTCTTGTGATCCTCATGAATGAACTGAGATTTCCTTTTTTTGAAGATCTCTGAGAGATCTCAATTGTACCATTCAGCATGATGGAAACTCCCACAGAATGATTTACTTATGGTTGGAAAAGTACCAAGATCATGCCTTTTCATTAAAAATGATTCCAATTCCAGTTTGAATAATCAAACAATCTTGTTTCTACTTGTTCACTCATATTTGATACTGGGTTCCAAATATCAACGACTCCATCTGTCACATGACCTTGATCAAAACAATGTAGGTATAGCTCACTCTACAATCAAATGGCAAGAACGTTTTAGGGGGCGTCCACGCACGCAGAGGCGCGAGAAAACGAATTTTCAACGATCTTCTATCCATAAACAGAGCCATCATCAAGCAATGACACTCCCCGGCAACCTTTGCATGATTTTTTCTCCAAGTTGATGGTTCATAGAATCAAATTCAGTAATAAAAAAAAATCGAAAAAATCTCAAATTTGGTCGAATTTGGACCTGCCTATGCCCTTAAGGGCATGTCGGAGCTAGTAGTTCGAGTGGCCGCCACCGCGAGTACAAATTTAAATTTGAGGGTTCTCTGTGAGAAATCAAGACCCTATTTCGAGAAAGTGGCTCGGTACCCCCCAAGCCCATAGATTGAGAAACAAAACGAGCCCCCTTGGACCTCGATCGGGTGCGATTCGAGCCCGGGATCAGAAAACTACGAATCATTGTGAATGCGTCACGAGCACATCGCTCTAAGAGCCAATACTGAAATTCGTAGTTTTCTCTTCCTGGTCTCAATCCACATACGATCGAGGTCCGCGACGGCTCGTTTTGTTCCTCAGTTCATGAGCTTGGGGGAGCAAGCCTTTTTTCAGAATAGAGTCTTGATCTTTCGCAAAGAGCCCTCAAATTTGAGTTTGTAGACGCGGTGGTGGCCACCCAAATTATTAGCTTCGACATGTCCTTAATCCATTTGACCGTTTCTTCTGAAATACTACACAGTACTCCACCTGTCGTTTTACCGAGTACTTTCAAGGGCTGCACGCGTGATGCCATAGGCTCAGTTTTATGAGCATTCTTTCTGCAGGAAATTAGAATCCATTCGCATGGTCTTCGTCAGGAATCCATAAATGAAGAAAATTTGAGGTGCGTTATACTTATGAGGTCTGCAGAGCTGCAGGTCACAGAGTATTTGAGCAAATCCCCCCACCCCCACCGTGGCCGACCGTAGTACATCGACAGACCCCCCCCCAGCCCCCAAATGGGTCACGTAGTATGTTCACGTTCTCTTATGGATCTGTCATACATTCTCTTATGGATCTGTCATACAATCATGTGATGGATTTCGATCAATATTCGTTTTTCTATTTCCCAAATCAATCACCAATATTGCAAACACTGTCAACCATTGCAACATCCAGAAATCTCAGGTAATTGAAAAAATTTTCAAAGTTCAGTTCAGAGTCATTCGGGCTCATGGCAGACCGACCGTGTAAGTAGAATCATGTGTACATAGTAACATGTAGATAGAAGAATATTCACTAACTTGGGTGCACGGAAATTTGTATATCAATCAATAATAACAATTAGTCTCGCGCAATTATTTGAATTTCGCGCTCGCTCGCATATATGTGGAATAATCTATATATTAGCCTTTTTCTAGCTGCCAACGCATCTACAAACAAACGCGCGTAATTCGTCACTCACATCATATTTCGAAGAATCGATAAGACGCGTAAATTAGCTCGCGTGCATGGAAATCGGGCGTCTGCGTCGCCACAATGTCTAGCCGCCGAAAATCCTCTAAGTGGGGCGACTGACCAAGCAGAGGCAATATTAGGTGGGTCACAAGCGCGTTCTTCCTACTTCGTCTGGATTTCCTTGACGAGTAAATTTGCCCTCCAGAAAAGCTCCGAGTCTTGTTCGCCGCCTCGTGCCCGCTCCTTCTGGTCAGCCGCATCGCTTCTCCAGACTTCTACAAAGACAAGTAAGCTACCTTGTCCTAACAAATCATCTTGGCACACGTCCCTGCGGCGGAGCCTCGGTGGAAGAATTTCTATCAGAATAGCGATCTGCGCCCGCCGCATCATTGCTACCTGATGGAACTAGGGTTATAAAACATCCGCGGTCGGGTAGGCCAAATATCTTCGACACACCACCCAGCCGTAGCTCAGCCATCTCGAGACCTTTCCGGGGTCGAGACTCATGGCTGACCGGCAATACCGAATTGTACGAGGATCGTTCGTTATTCAAATGTTAGGGCAGTAAAATCACGCGTTCGCGATCTTAGAAATTTCGCGATAAAGCCATTTTCGTTTAGTGTTCCAGCCATCAACCGCGATAGAGCCAATTCTCAATACATCGAGTAATTTTCCATGTTAGAATGCTCTAATTGCAGTACTTTCTCTGCTTGTGTGCTTACAGATAGACGGTTCCAAAGGGCAAAGTATATCGGTATGAGTCAACCGATATACTCATAAATTTTCACAGGCTGACTGTTCATTCAAAAGTACGACAAATTATTGAATTTTCCATGTACACACATTAGTGTGGGTTTGGTTGATATCGAATCATTCAAAGTAACAAAAGTCATCTTTATTATAATTTATTGCAATAAATATGAGTCAAAGGATACCAAAAATCTTTTATTGAGAAAAGTACCTAATAAGTTATTCCCATGAGTATGATTTCATTCATTCTTTCAGGTTTTGGATAGTTAATTCAGTTGACTGCGTCGACAATTATTTTGCCACTCCAATTATGAACATTTTAAGCTTTTGAACATATCCAAACTCCATTTCTATCAAAAGTTATGAAGTTCTTCTGCATGCTGTTTTTACGAGTCGAATAACGACGATTTCCTCAAGAACCGTTTCACGGCAGGCTCAGCGTTTCATAAGTTCAACATCTATTTGAGTAAAAGATAGTTTTAGGCGTGAAACGCGCCCAGAATCGTAAGGATATTCGTTTTCATTGCTGAGATACACGTGAAACACGCATTCAAAACGATGCGAGTGAAATAGTCGCTTATTCGCTGTATATGCTCGAATGCTTGATATTAACGCTTATAAGTCATCTAATCGTTTTATACGCTCAACAATGTGGCAGTAGAATGCTCTTTTAGCAAATTGTGAAGTAAAGTGCAGCAGAATTCTACGAAGGATCCCCGAGAGATCGATCGCACGCATGCGAGGTTCTACGAAGGATCCCCGAGAGATCGATCGCACGCATGCGAGGTGTGATCGATCTGAGCAGCAGAAAGTGTGAGTCATTCGCCGAGGGTTCCGCCGGACCGGCTTCTCGTCGTTGCATCGGCAAAAGGAATCTGCCGATCATTTGCTCGCTTAACTCTAAGTTAGAAATATACATTCAGACCTCCCACCATAGCAAAAGTTTTTTTTTCAATATATAAAGATACAGTATATCACCATATTCTATTTCAGTACTCAAACCTTCACCACACTATCACACTATGATCACCAGCTCGTTTATGTTAATTGACAATTCTCTAATCTCTATTGCTCTACCGAATCGAATCAACTCTTACATTCTCAATAACTAATACCAACTCATACAAATCCAAATAACAGAATCGTTTCTACCCATCATTCCCCTTCGATCACATATCCTACATTACAACTATCATATCGGTTCTCGTCTACAACATTGACATTATTCTCCTTAATTCTACTACTGTCAATACAATTATACTATTATCAATCCCACTTTTCTCAATCCATTTTTTTATTCCTTCCTTCATCATTTTCTTTTCATTCTTTTCCAATCCATTCAGGCACTCTAAATATATTCAAAATGATCCATCTCATTCAACTTTAACTATATCCTCGAATAACTCATGAATAATGTTATTGAATGTAATTAAAAACTCTCATATCATCAATCTATTCACATCACTAATCTACATGATCCTTGCAAAAACTTAACTATAACTTGATACATAACATACAAAAATTCGACGTTACACCACTCCACAACATCTCATCAGTCGTTCACAAAAAAGGGAAGCTAGATTATCTCGCAATCTAAATTTTCAATACATGAAACATACATGAACACTATTTCTTTACACAACATTATCGTCATCTACCAAGTAAATAGAAACTGCATTACTATCTGCCAATTCTATACAGTAAGTACAATTGAGGTTATTTCCGAATTCATTTTGAGCTTTCCATTATCTCTCCACGCATCATCCTACTATTTGAATATTCACCAACAATCATTAACATATGTAGACTCTTCATTCACTTTCATAAAATCTTCTACCATCCATCAGATCTGAACTCACCACCCTCATATGAACTAAACTTTCATTTTTCAGTTACACTATGGATCATGATCCATTCCGTAAATATTGTTGTCCTGTGACATGAAGTATCGGAAATCTAGGAGATTTCAATAGTTTTTTGAAAGAATTATGGCAGAAGCTGTTATTTGACGGCGCAGAATTCAAAATAATGAATGATATGGATATCCTGAGGAATTTACGTTCACAATCAACTGCGATATTCAGGACATTGTAAGATCCTGACCTTTTTTTAATAGATATAACTTTTCATGAAAATATTCTAAGAGATCGTTCACACAACGAATATCTCGAAAAATGTACTTCACTACAGTATAATCTTAGATACCAAACTCTCGAAGAGACAAAGAGTATCGATAACAATCTTGAATTGAATATGAAAGACATGATCAAAATATTGAAAAAAATCATAGGGAAGAAATTATCAATTGAAGGGTACGTATTAATCATATTAATCATACGAAAATTTATACTCATTGATTCTACTTCACATTACCTTCTTTCCCATTTAGATCTACGTTCAATGTCCAAGTATCCACTAAAAGTGATACTTCTGGACAAAAAGAATCGATAATCAAATCAATTTTTGATTATTACAAACGAAACAAAAAAGTACATACTCCAAATATCTTAGGATTCTTACAGGTACATTTTCATTCCTTTCATCATCAATTATTGAATCACAAAATATTCATAAGATTTTTTCATTTACAGCCTGATATTCGATACATTATACATGGTTCCAAAGTTATTCTCCGCATGAACAAAGAAGCTCTTATTTCATCACCAGCTGTCAATATATCTTTAGATATCAATGATATGATCTTCGATTAGTCAACAAATCATATCATTCTTATACTTACTCAATATAATTACCAATATTATACATTATTTATTACTATATAACTCATGCATTCTTACATCAAAATATGAATGTACTTCATTCAAACTAATATATTTCCATACTATTACCGAACATTATACATAAAAAATTGTTTATGACTCATCAATTCATTGATCAAATATCACATCCGCTATCATATGATTTCACTGAAGGATTTCATAAATATCCAAATTTATTATTGATTTTATCAATAATTCTCTTGTCTGTGAGAGAGAATATATTAAAACTCATGTACTATTCTAACTTTTATCATGGAAATACATAACATTACAACGAATCCCAACCAAATCCAATGAAGCTACAATCCTATCAATACATACAATGAATATTGTGAAAGAATTATAGTCTACTTTACCTTCAACGTTCAGATCTTTAGAATGTCCTATAACATCCATCATCATTTTTAATTACAGAAAATATATATTTCAAATAATAGAATTCACAGGTTGTATGGAGAAACAATGCTTCAGTTCAATGAAAATTGAAGATATCAAATTCTAAGAAATCTAACTACAATAAAATATTTCCTACCTCAATTCTCAATTTCATTAGTCCAAATGATAACTAATCAACAATCATCTAGAAACTCACTAGATGTGCAGAAAATTGCCTTCATACACATACTTCATCATTTTATTTTAGCCATCAATATAAATCTCATCATAAAATTACAGCATATATATAACTCCTACTAGTGGATGCTCAATGTTCATTTCCAAATAATGAAACTATCTCAACATTCGAACACTTTCTCATTACTACATAAACTCACATGAATCCTCACACAACTCGAATCCTCACACATATTACATAGCTCCATCCAGAGAACAATCAAATATACCATTGACTATATCGTATATTATTCTATATATCTTATATGATGATTCAAAATATTTCATTCTACAGAGAAATTCCAAACAATCTCCTGGACAATTAATGAAACTTGTATATGACATCTCATGTATTAATTATAATATTTCATAATTATTATAATGTAATATAAATTCATATACCCCATACAACATTATACACTTTACCATGAAAATTTTATTCATCCCAGTTAGCGTTCTAAAATCCTACAATACACATTAAAATAAAACATTATGATCAATTCGAAACTCATTATTGAAATTCCTCATAGTTAACTTCCAAAAATCATGAAAATGTTGTTCATCATATATGAATTATGATTGTATTGATTCCTTATCTTCATCTGATTTTATGTATTGTGACGGTTGAGAGAATATTCTCACCGTCATCTCTCTCCTCTGTCCCATAGTAATTTTGTACTAATCATAATTGCATTTGTAGCACGAGCATCCGAGG
>JAPYYZ010022946.1:0-11903 GCA_030522705.1 Eretmocerus eremicus
ACCCATCTCAGGCGAGCAAGGTTGCTGTTAACCGTAAAGTCAAACTATATATCTGAGTCATGCATGTCGTCGATGAAGATGCGTAGCCCAAAGACAAATCCTCCAGATGCGATGCCAGCAGTCCAATGATGATCTATTACAGGCGACGATGAGATGAGGCAATGGTCGAATGACGCTCTCCTCCTCCACCACCTCTCCGCGGCCACAACCAAAGCATGAAATACAAACCGTCATCCTGCTCCTGCCCACGTTTTCCATCTCCAGCCCCAGCAACGGCATCCGTAGCATCAGGAGGCTTCTGGGACTCACCGAGGTTGTCCATGCTCTGCGACAGCAGCGCCTCGAACGTGTGCAAGCTGTAGCTCTCGGCATCCATCCCCTTGGCCAGCGTATTCCTCAGGTGCATCTCGTACTCCAGCAGCAACCTGCTGGTCGGGCTTCCCGGCGTCGACATGGAAGACTGCTGCGACTGCTGCGACTGCAACTGCTGGGGATGGGGATGGCCATGCTGGGGTACGGGCGTTGGCGCTGGCGTAGGTTGGGCTGGGTACGAGCTCGGCTGCCCGTTGCACCTTCTGGCCTGACAGTGCGGCTGGTTCAGTCCAGCGCCTTGCTGCTGCTCCATATCGGAGTTTCCATTCGAGGACGATGGCGTTGTGGCGTAGCACTGGTTGTCAAACAGCACGTTGTCGGACGGCGGCGAGCCTTCACCTGGTGGTTGCGTTGACGGATTACGGACTCTGGCGAGGTTATGTTCGCTCATCGGAGAGCTGTGGGACATGAGCTCGAGGTGCATGGCCCTGCGAGTATTCGAGCTGCTAGCATGCGACATGGAGCGATTATTTGTGGCGTGCAGCGAGGAGGAGGCGGACTGGCGGTGCAGAGGACTACAAGCTGCGGAAGCGGCGATGGAAGCTGATAGCAGCGGCTGAGGCGATGACACCCTACTCGCTCTCGGGCCCTGATGTACGGGCCGCAGCTGGGCAGCCTGAACTGCGCCTGCGCGCTGCTGCTGCTGCTGCTGGTGGTGTTGCAGCTGCTGCTGGTGGCGCTTGGAGTCGCGACCACGGCTTTTCAGCGTCTGGCTGGCCAAGGTGCAAGGCACGCTGGTGCCAGTGCTGACGTTGTTGAGGTTGACGCGGTTCGAGCCGCCACCGCCACCGCCGATGGAGATTTTTGCGGGTTGCGGGTGCACAGCTAGACGGGGTTACACGCATACGTACGAGTGCATTAGGTGCAAGCTGCTGTGTGATAAGTGCACGCGGAGATACAAACTGTGCAATTGGCTCTGGGTTAGGTTCTAAATTATACAGCATCTATCCGTAGGTTACTGGTACGAATTACTGTTTTCGCCATCTCGCCAGTCTATCAGACGCTTAAATCTTTCTATGTCGAATCCAGAAATGTCAAGTTTGGTTAAAGAAGGGCGTTTACGATGATGGGAATAAATAATTGGAGTAGTCAACATATGGCCGTCTCTGAATTCATGAAAGATAATAATTATTAGGCCCATTCCCAAACTTGTTGGAATGTGGTTAATCTGCGAGTTTCCTCCAAGTGTCAATCCAACAAAACCTTCATGCAAGACTTTTCAGCATGGCAGTATTTAAGAAGAAGGCAAAGCTCTACCTCACCGACATTTATTATGAATTGAATCAAAATAAAACAAAACAATATTTAGAAAAAGTAGCTCCAATCCAAACTGCGTATTAACAGAACGCACCACTGTGTAAAATTTTGGGGAGATCCGTGGAAAGCTCTTGAAATGATCGCGGTTTTGGTTTAATTATAATATATTCGCAATAGAGTTGGGATTACTCGAAAAGCTTTCTGCGGATCACTCCAAAATCTTAGACGTTGGTGCATTCTGCCAATACGCAGTTTGGATTGGAGCTATTTTTAAAAAAATATGGTTTTGTTTTATTTTGCATCAATTTATGATCAATGTCGGTTAGGTAGAGCTTTTACGTGACCCTCGTGGGACTTGGAATCTTAAACATGACATTACTCCAAATTAGATCAACTCAATAGTGATCAATACTCTTCGCACATCAGACTCGGAGGCGAAAGAAGGAAAGAATAGAAAAAACGTATTCTAACGATTGCGTTCAACTTGCGCTAGTATATTATGAGTTGCATCTCCCACAAGTCATCAAAATTATCTTGAAAGAAGTCTCACGAAATTGTTCATCAATTCTTGTTAAATGATGTAAAGGAGGAATAGATAGTTCAATTTTTCTGTAAGAGAATGGTTTCGTGCCGTAACGAATTCGAGTACCTTCCTCGCAGGAACATTTCATTTCACACAATCAGACACATCAATGTAAGATACAATAACAATAATTTTCTGGAACAAGGGATCGTGCGCTTTTCGAAATCTTTTGGCTTGGACTTTATATCATTGCGTGGGAATAAAAATACGGTCAATCTTTTAGTACGCATTGATGACATCATAATACAGAGAGGAAAAATTTTTCCAAATGATGGTAAGCCCTCCAAATTACAGGGATCAATCAGATATTGTGACACGAGTGACTTATCCCCATGATGCAGAAACAACTCGATATTTACTCGACAGGCAATTTACTGTCGGTGTGAATGAATGAAAGGTTTCATCCGATTCAAGAACTCTTATCTGATATTAAGGAAGGAAAAATCCATTTTCACAAAGAAAATAAAATTCAATCGCTATATCTCAAATTCCAAAGCTGTAACCGTCAAGCGAATGAAGAAGCCACGTTGTGCCATAGAGCTTATACGACTAGTTGTGAAAATTAGTTTTTCCAGCATTTCAGGTAAAGCTTCCACAAAATTAGACAAATCTCAATCTGTTCCCGAAAAAACCTCTATCAGTCTCGGTTTAAATTTATGAT
Source organism: Eretmocerus eremicus (assembly GCA_030522705.1). Classification (NCBI taxonomy): domain Eukaryota; kingdom Metazoa; phylum Arthropoda; class Insecta; order Hymenoptera; family Aphelinidae; genus Eretmocerus; species Eretmocerus eremicus. The sequence continues at coordinate 2,874 of JAPYYZ010022946.1, forward strand.
GAATTCCAGGAGACTCTATCGCAGGATTGTCCCGAATTGGTCGGATAACGGTATTTATCGGTTATCACTGGTAATCGATTTATTGCACAAAAGTGCGACGTTTTGGCTGTATTATTCGCAGCGGGTTTCAAGCCAAGAATCTCACATCATTTACATGAAGCAAATCAGTCGAAGTCTATAATTATGGTGAATAAATTACCATTGTTCACCTCAAGGTGCTGGAAATGATGCTAAACATCACAAACGTCACAGATTGTTCCCTAAAAACACTTACACAACATAATACAATGACTCCAAGTGTTCTTGAAAATGAATCGATGATGCTCGTGATGTTTTAGTAACACTTGAAGCGATTTGTGGTGAAAAATGGTTATTTATTCACTATAACTGTAGACTTCGACTGATGTGTAATGTAAATAATGTGATACTCTCAGCTCGAAAAGGTCTGTGAGTAATACAGTCAAAATGTCGCATTCTTTCGTGTAGTAGATCGATTAGCAGGAAAAAGCGATAAATTCCGTCATCCAAGCAATGAATTCATAATACTCTACGAGATGAGACAATGCCAAACTCGAGCTTGACTCCTTTGTGGAAGCAGTAATTTTAAGTTATGGTTCGAGTGCCAGGTGCAAATTTTGACAATTCATTCGCCAAGCATGAAAAAGTGCGTGACTGGGTAGTAGTTCTCTATAAGGATTCCTAATAACACACTTTGGAATTGGATTCAAATTGGATTGGAGATAATTTTGAAGCCAAGTTATGCATCAATCTTAATCCATTTGAATCGAAGACACACCAACCACTGAGAGACATCGAAAAAATCATGTGCATAAAAAACATTCGTGGAGCTAAAAACACTTCCATAAATTCCATATCAAATCGTGAAAGCATGCCAAATTGCATAAAAAGCTGCTATTTAAATTTCCCCAACATAAATCATTATGGTATTTTCTCCCACAATCATCTTCTGACGAGTTTCAAAAATATTTCTTATTATCTTAATAACTTTTGACTCACCAAAGGATCAACATTTAGAATGAGAATGGATCATCTAATATTCGATTCCGTCTAATCTAATTCCACCCCTGGCAATCCATGATGACTAATTTGTTGTAACTAGAATTTCTATATATGTGTTCAACTGGATCCGAGTAAACCCGTTCTAACACTAATTTCTAACTCTTTCCATCTTCACTTGATTCTAGTTGGATGAACTATCAAGTCAACCAAGATGCTATGGGAAACATAGGTGAGCTTGTAACATCAAATCGTTTGAAACAGACATCTAATATTCACTAACAATGAGTGTATTCGATGCATCTATTTTTATGGTGAAAATTATGTGCTCAATCCTCCATGAATGAAACCAATTGAATCTACTTTTCAACGCGAGTTTCACCGTATTTGACTTTTTTTTTTCTCACAGAAAGGAGAGAAACTGAATTTTTCAGTCAAAAGAGCATTTACCCGCCTTTACAATGAATCCAATTAGCAGTTAGGATCTCCCTCGACGAGATTCAAATCCTCAACCTCATCAAAGTTTCCAACAAAGCTCCGACCGATGGCTAATGACAACCTCACGAAACACTCGACCTTCTAAAACCCGTAAAGCTATCGCAGCAGGTCAGCCTCAAGCCACGAATCACACCATAAAAACCCCACAAAAGCGTCACTCCAATCTCCAAACACAAAAACGATCAAGTTTGATCTGCAATTACCAGAATACTGGCGATCGATGCTCTCGTGCAGACTCGGACACGACGTATCTCTGCTGCTGCGGATGATGATGCTGATTGTTATTGCTGTGCGGCTGCAGCGGGTGGTAGTGATGGTAAGCCTGATGGTGCGCGTGCATCCCCTTCTTCCTGGTCATCTCCGGCGAAGTAACCGGGCTGTCTATACTCGACATCGGCTTGAACACCCTCCGGAGGGTATGATGCTGCCCTTGGTGATCCGCGTATCCGTGGACGCTCGGCTGCTGCTGCAAATGGGCCTGGGCCTGTTGGGGCGTCAGCCTGTGAGCGTTTGCGTTGTCCAGTCGCATGTCGTCGATGCTCTTGCTCTTGCTGCGGCGTCCGGTCTGGGTTGAGCTGGTGCTGCTGTTGGGCGCGTTGTTGTTGAGCACGTTGACGTTGTGCTGGATCTCGAGCTCGGTGTAGTCCGCGGACTTTGTGTGGTGCAGCTGCTCGCGCCTGTGGTGGTAGCGGGAGGAGAAGCTGCCGCCGGCTTGGGTGCCCTCCGAGCGAAGGTGGGCCGTGTCGAGGCTGTTCTGCTTGCCGAGCTTGCGGCTGAGCGTCGAGACTGGCGGCTTGTCCTCTAGGCCGCCGTCGATCTGGGGAAAGGAGGATTAGATTCCGAGTATTGGCTAAAAAAATGACTCGTTTTTAATGACTCGGGGATTTGAGACACTAGACACGACTCATTTTAAGAGGATGACTGATTAGAAAATTCCGATTGAAAAAATTGCTACACACTCGGGTTCAGATTGGAAAACGCAATGCGATTCATTGATTTCTTGGATGAAATGACGATGCGTGGGTTGTTCGGACTAGATTTATTGGCTTCACGCCAATAAATCTAGTCCGAAAAACCCATGCATCGTCATTTTATCCAAGATATCTGAAATCGGACATTCATTCAACCTTCATCGATTCATTGATTGTTGACGGCTTTTACAGATTACACTGATGAGTCATTTCTCTAGCGAGTCATTTCTAGTTTTTCAGATCCCTCAGTCATTAGAATGACTCATTTTTTCAAGCGGGGAGAGAGGCCACGACCTCCGGATCAAGGATTTGGTTGAAACTTTGGAAGTCTTTTTTTGACACCAGAAAACAAGATCTATAAAGTTGCGAAGCCTAACACGCAGGGCTCTGGATTTCACCTTTTGACGTCGAAAGCAGGCTATTTCCAAAGTTTCAGCCAAACCCATGACCCGGATGGGTAATCCTGGTGAGAGCCGCCCTCTTGGGGATACTCAATTTGCGGTGGCGGCGCCCATTTGAGTTTGTGAACAATGACTAGTGATGACAAAAATTGATACCCCATGTGTGGCACGTTTTGCTCCTGATGTACTCAAATTTTTGGCCTTACAAATAAATGCGTTTGAACAGTGGCATGTCAATTCCTCCTTTGAATCGCTTGGATTGTGCATACCATGAATAAGTCACATGTCCATAAACCATGAAAGGCATACTAGCTCCTGGGACCACCAACACACTCGAGTTCATGTAGAATCCGATACAATTGAGCTGATTTAAAAGGTGGTTTCAAATCCCACGTAATGGACTGAAGAATGTCGAATTCTGATCGAGTTAAGCAAAGCTGTTTTGAATTTACAGAAGGTAATTTTTGACGAGTCCGGGAGAAGGTGAGCTCATTCAGGGCAATACGCCATGTATGCCATGACTTCGATCTAATTCCAACATCTCTCAACGTACCTTGACTTATTCTGAAGCTCATGCAAAGACATACAAAATAACCTGAGGTACATTCTATTCGGACCGCCGAGAGCGTAGAGATCAACACTTCGGAGTAGAGATTCGATTGGCTCGACGCAAGCTCGACTTTAGGAGGTAAGAAATGCGTTAAAACTATCTTTTCGGCACATTAAATATACTTGCCGTGACAAATCGGTTGCAAATACTTCAAATTATCGTAATCTAACGTGCTCAACACTCATCCAAATTGTGCAGCAAGAGTATCGAACCCGCAAATTCAAGTGGAGACGAGTACGTAATTCAGAATTCTAGCCTATGCACCCAATAAAAACTCTTGAAATTCTGAATACAAGGGACTCTACGCTATTATATATTTCACAAGATTTTTGTACGACGATCAAAGACTTGATCTATATTGAGAATAACCGAGTGATTGGAAACTATCTGAATGATCGAAATCATATGATAGAGAAAATTTTCCAAAGGCCTCTCAAAGAGTGTATTGATTTTCGAGATTCTCACGGTGCAAACGGGTACTAGTATATTCCCCTAATCGGCATTTCGCCATTGAGTATATTTCATCGTAGAGGATTATCGTGCATTTAATTGATTACTTCAATAAAAGAATTTTCATACATCGACGGTCAAAAAAACCTCGCACACTCGCGAGATATGGTGCACCAATTTTTCAGTCAGAGCGCTATAAAATTTTTCTCGTTCTGGACGAAAACAAAAAAAATTGAACACAGCATCAGGCAGGGAAAGGGAGGGAAACAACTGAAGGGAAAGAAGCGGAAGAAGGGGTCAACGATTCGGCTCGAGACTTTGTATCCTATACGAAAGTAGGAAGATTAAGGGGTGAAATGCACCTGGGATGCAACATTGACCGTGCCGATGCCTACGTTGGCCGTCTTGAGGCTCGTTTGGCACGTCTCGTTTTGCTGCTGCTTGTCCTTAGGCTTTATCGAGTCGGCGCCCTTGAGTCCCTTAGCTCCTCCAGGCTGCTGGTTGTTGACGTTGTCGTACAGCGAGGCGCTCGACGTTGCCGTCGTTATCTTGTCGCGGCCGGTCAGCTCGGCGTCAGCCGAACGCGTCGGCATCCTCGGCAGAGTCGACGAGGCTGCAATTGCAAAGTAGTTCACATCATTCGACGGTCATGCATTTGCGGAAAAGATTCACATCTGCGAGTAGACAGCATCAAAGAACTCGCCACTCCTCAAGTCGCTAGATCTGATTGAAACGCTACAAAACGTAATACTTTTCAAAGAAATCTGCTATAAAATTGGACTTTATATGCCTTCTTATCATAATGTGCCCTCAAGAATTATCGGCTTTCAAAATGAATCCTTGGAGGTAGGCTCTCCAATAAGCTGGTCCGGACAGAGATACTTCGTCTCAGTCGCACCCGACGATGTGGTATACAGTGCGAGTGAAACAGCAGATCTCAATCTGAAGGGTTTCGGTTGTTCGAGGAAGCAGTGATAGAACTAATAATGTCGAGAGAACGATCGGTGTGAGTTTAAACTATTGACGAATCCGATTGCTGCCATTTGGATGACCTCAATCATAATATTGATGTCAGTGTAGAAAAGGACCAGTTTGAGGGATCTCTATCCGACAAGCAGAGGAATAAGATATTAATCTCCAATCAATGAAGCATCCATCAATAGAAGGGGTCAAGATATCTTGATGCTAAACAGAATCCTTGGAAGTTGAACTTGACATTTTGCTTCGACACCTATTCAGCCGAAAACTTGGAACTTCAAATTCTGGAACTAAAGAGAGGGCTTGGGGTCTTTCGCGATAGTAAATGTCCGTAATAAAATAATGTCTAAAACGGCGGTCGCTATACGCCATTGCCAGATTCCAAATTCATATCAAGGAGGTTTCCGCTATGCGTCAACTAGACTTCCGATCTACTGCCAATTGCGTATTCCGATGCATCTGTGGTCGTGATAAACGGTTTCATGAAACCGAAATATTATGAGACCATGCAGATACTTGCAAAAACCAATTCCAAGAGTCTCGAAAGCGGAATATCTATCATTGTTTGATACCAATCGTAAGTAAAACTGCTCAAACCACTCATTTTCTGGACGAATTCACCATGTACAGGAAGTCTGACTTGAATTTGCTAAAAAGATCAAAAGCAAAAAGAGTGCACCACCCTTTCGCGCGCTAGCAATCAATTGGACCAGTAAAGTGTCAGTATAAATCGTTCGAATTTGAACTTCAAGTCCATCAAACCGAGGTAAGACTGCTCATGAAGGATTCACAAAATCATTCACACCTAGGTGACCGGGATTTCAGAAACTCAAAAAGTCCCAAATCTTTTTTTGCTTTCCTTTATTTTATCATAAGATCTTCTTTATTTGAGAAATTACCTCAATGATTGTAAATGTGTGAAGAAGGGTTTCAAGATGGGCAATACATTAATAGTTTTCTCTGATTTTGAAAATTATATAGCAAAAAATTCAATCCAGAGCATCCAGAACTGCGATATTACATCTTTATCGAAATATCCAATTCCTCGTAGAGTTACCAACTTATGTGTACTGTTACGTATTGTCAGTCAAAGTTTTAGTTTAGGGTTATACTCGTGATATCTCAATCGATCAATCCCTTGCCCTGCTATTCTTCATCTTTCTCCCTGACTGCAAAGACCAATAAAGTATTCAAGTATTCCTCATAAATCTCAATCAATAAGCATATCGGTCGCATGTAAAAATTTTTTGTACTTTTCCGAACCTCTTTGGAATCTGTGCTCATCACTCACGCAAGGAATTCATAAGATACTTGAACGTTCCAGCAATACTCGAAGGCTTCTCGAATCAACCCCGAAACACCCAACCAAAATTCTCAACCTCCTTGCATCTCCGCGCAGAGCCACGAAAAGCTGCTAGCGCGTCTTGCGCACACACGTAGAGCAAAAAGTGATCCACGAGCCTCGGCAGCAGCAGCACATCCCACCAGAGCCGTCGTACTTTGGCTCTCGTGGCTCGTACGCCCGCGGCTATGCATACGTATAAGGTGTACAGAGCGGGAGGCTTGCGCGACTGTAGGCCGCAGCGTCCGAAAATGCGGATCACGGGGGCGCCGCGCCTCTATCTGCTCTGCTGGCGACGGGCCGATTTATTATTCCGCTCTCGCGAACGCGAGCCCTTGCACACACACACATCCAACCGCACAGCCAAGAGAACCAGAGAATTCGGGAGCCTGCAGACAGAGCACCAGCCATCTCTCAACCCGACGCGATCGATAGGGCACCCGTTATAGGGCACCCGTTGGCTCACCCATGCACCCGTACCCTATCTAAACTGCACCCGGGTGCACCAAAAACCTACCCCAAGCTACGCGGTGTCCAGAAACCCTTAAGAGGTCAAGGAAGAGATTCGAGGCGGGGAAATCATTGCTCCATACTCAAGTCCCTGATACTGAATCAATCACGCTGAAAAAATACGAGAGACCTTCTCGTTTCAGAGAGTTACACCCAATGGTTGAGGGTATGTCAAAGGTCTACTTTGACGACATTTATGATAAATTGATTCAAAAGAAAGCTATACAATATTTCGAGAATAAGCTACAGGCACACCTCCATACTGATGAGATGTATGTATTACTGTGCAAAGTTCGGGAGTGAACTGTGGTGATCCTTAAATGTGGTTTGCTTGTATAGAAGCTCCAGATATTCATGACCCAAACCATCGGGAGAATTCACCATGAACAACTTCAAAGTTTTGCACAGTAATACGGCTCACCAGTATGGAAAAGACCCTGTAGCTACATTTTCGAAGTATTGTATAATTTCATTTTTAATAAAATTATCATGAATGTTGGTAAAGTAGAGCTTTGACGTGCCCTCAATGAGAAGAAAATTAATGATTGGACAAACGAAATCGAAACAAAAGGTGCCTCCCAATCACAAAGTCTTAACAAACGCACGTTTGAATATTTTTTTCCCTCGTTCACGTTTCGGGGAAACTCCTTGAGACAAGGAAAGCTTCTCTATGAGACTAAAATCAACCTCCTCGAATTGTCTCAACGCAATTGATCGAGTATCGGAGACATGAGCATGGAGCAACGTATTCCCCTCCTCAAATCACTCTCGTGGCCCCTTAAACGCATCGATAAAAACTGTATCGAGTGAGGGGGTAAGTAGGGATACTCACTGCAAGTGGGTCTGTATCGGGGATCCTGTCGAAGCCGGTTGAACTGCTCGGGAGTCATGCAGGTGCACTGGGGCTCGCGGGATCCTCTGCTGGGCGACGCGGGTGTCGATACGGGCTTCCTGCGAGCTTTGGCCCGGGCTCCCGCTGGAACGGCGGCTCCGCCCGCGCCTCCACCGGGACCGCCTCCGCCTCCGGCTCCTCCACCTCCCTTGTTCAGCGGATCCAGACGGAGCGAGTAGGACGAGGAGGCCTTGCGTGACATCTTGAACGACGGTGACTGGGGAAGATTGTGGAGTCAGTCGTGGTGAATTGATAGGTCTTCATAAGAAGAGATGGGTTTCGACCGTAGGTGGTTTTTGGAAACGAGGAAATTGTGGTTGAGGACTTGTCAATTTAGGGGCGTGTAATCCTGTCACGTGGGAATTTATAAAAATTGAAAAGAACTCAGAAAGAGTAGGCAATCGATCTTTCATGGGAACTTCGGAGATTCGAACCCAGGCCCTTCTTCACGGTAGCCAAGCATCTTACCCGAGAGACCACGAGCGCATTTTGGATGATGCTCTAATTGTAAAATAAACGAAGTATTGCCTGCAAAGTGAGCTATTGGAGAATAAAAACCTACTTCGAGTAATTATAGTTAGTCTAGAGTTCAATCAACATTCATGAACTATAAGTTGACAATTGATCAAAAGTGGAGTGATGGCATTCATTGAGCAAAACGTATCTCTCATTATTACGGCCTGCGTTGAATTATACTTGAGGACGAAGCTTCTATGATGTCAGTGAAATTTGCACTTTTACACTCGCTTCTACAACTATAGATGGACGAATGCGAGCCATAGCTGAATAAATCCTTTTCGATTTTTCCAAAATTTCATTAGCTCTCCATGTGAACTATGAAAGCTGGAGTCGGACCCATTGCGGAAATCATTCTGCCTGCATACAGGTAAATCATGGATTCATACGATAGCAAAGGATTCTTTGTAATAAATCTGTATAGTGATCAGCAGTTTCCAAAGACCCTATTTGACTTTTCAAATGTCAGAATTAAACTTATTCTGCTATGGTTTGCATCTGTCCAACTATAGATCGACAAGAAGGCATTCATTGCATTGTCGATCACTTGGTTGATTTATATCCGATGGTAAGTTTCTAAGCCATTAGGAGTTTTGACGCGAATTGTGAATCCTGACGTGCTGAGCTACGCCTCGAGGTACGCAAGCGCGGAATTGGACCGAGACCGATCTCTGCTGTGTGTAACTTTGGTCTGACGTTGGCGAATTCGGAGAGCTGACCTTGTTGTACAATCCTGCCCGAGACAGAATTTCGGATAGCTCGTCGTCGGTTGATCCGATACAACGCGACCAAGTGTCCGATTCAGCATTGTAATGAGATGTTGTTTCGGGTGAGACTGGCCAGGT
>JAPYYZ010022996.1:0-12282 GCA_030522705.1 Eretmocerus eremicus
TAGTCTGTAATTATAAATCGAAAAAAATTGTTTGATGGTCTTATTGATGATTTATAGATGCCTTTCATTCTGAAATGCGCACCTGTCAATGACCATAAGTTGCTGATAAATATGATTGATTCAGTTATAAAATTTAAAATCTCTATAGTCTCTTCCTCGGTTCGTTAGATTTGATGCAAACACCAGACCCCTAGAAAATACTGGAAGTTTGATTTACTTATACTTATATTTTAATCATCTTCGTTGATTTTCCATTCAACTAAACACTCTGTATCAAAGTATACTTGCACTTTTAGTAGTTCTAAACCGGAAAAAGCTCTTAGGTCTTGGAAAAATCTCAATAATCACTTTGTGGATCCCTGAGTGAATCATCTGGACGTGATTAGTAATTTACGTAAGATGTAATGTAAGTTAATTGTTAGAAGTCTACAACACATACCGATGGTGTATTCGGGAGTATCCAACAGCAGCCTCCCCGCAATCGATGAGCACATTTATCTCCACAAAGCTCAGATGTGAGATAGTTTGAGGCTTCCAAAGTACCAACAAGGTCTTTAAAGGGAACCGAGCTGTAAACAGAGGCCGCAAAGGATATACGAGTCCACTGACTGGATTCACCACCCGAATAAGAGTATTACCCCCATGGGCAATTACAAATAACCTCAGGCTCTCAGTTAGGTTGGTTTAATTTTGAATATATTCACAAGAAAACAGATATCTTGCATGTTACGGTATACACCTCTGCATTCAATCAAATCTCAAGGGTTAACTTTAAACTGCAAACTTGTTGACTATTTTCATCTTAAGAATGACAACGTAATGGCGTACACGTGATAAACACTTGATCGTGGATTCATCAAAATATCACGGCCATTAATCAGGTTCTGAATTGGGGAGAAATTATGACATCTTCTCATATACAAACGTCCTGGAGTGAAGGATCAATCACTTTACAACATACCTAAATGTGAGGGTAAATTTGTGGCGTCTCGCCATGGCTTACTCTGTATCAACTCTCTGGCCCTTAATTTTTACTGGTCTCAAATGAAATGTTTGTGGTTTTTATAAGAATCGATTGGCTCGGATTGAAAAATCCAAGACGTTCTCACGTCGTTCATCCATGCAAGTCCAATCAAATTCCTTGATCATTCGAAATCCATTCTGCATTGGCGTAACCATGGACAAGTCATATGCCAGTCACGATGTATTCACTATCACTACTCTACATCCTCCACTCATCCAACACTCGCATCCATCACCATCTTTCCTCGCCAAAGGGATGCGATCCGCTTAATCGAGCAACTTATGCTTGTTCAAACTTCCAAACAAGCCCATAGCTGAAGCCCATCCAACTGCAGCCCTCGCGTAAGGGCCATACAAGATCCCCATACGGCTACCCCAGAGTCTCGTGGCGAATTTGGATGCGGCCGTGATGGTTATATAGCTGTGGAAATCGCGCCGCCACGATCCGCTAATGCCCTGCGGCCTGGCGAACGTTATGGTACCCCGGCAACCAGCTTCGGTTATGCTCTGCATTAATATTATAAATACGGCGCCAAATAGAGCGGAGCACAGATTCGTGTTTTAGTCCAATACCCACTGGCGTAATACCACGCTGCTGTGGGCGCATTCGTAAATACAGCGAGGGCCGAGTGAGCTGGACTGGAGGGGGACGTATATGGATGGGCTGCCCATCGCGAAATGTGAGTGCAAGGGCTGATTCTGCATTATTTGGCACGTGTATCAAGTATGCGTGTGCGTTGCTGCGAGCGGGAGAATGGAGCCGCTTGAATGGGAGAGCTTTTGAGCATTAGCGCATTTGCTGTGGTGCTTTGTATACTGCATTTCGAGCAAGCTGAAGTTACGGCCGGGAACTTTTGACGCTGATTAAATTGGCTCTCAACTGTTTCTGAATAATCGTTTTGTGGGAGTAATTGAAATACGTACGTGCACGGCATTGAATTGATTTCATTCCATCCTCTCGTTGGAATCATTAATTTCGGATAATGGCGCTTCTAATAACGAGCAGTAGTGAGTTCAATATAGCAAAGCTTTGTTGAGTTTTTCGATGCATTTCCTGCGTCGTGATATTCATCCAATGGTAGTACTTTTCAAATTCCTGCGAGGTATTCTGATAGGAAAAATTGCGCAAAATCATGCTGATTCTCGATATAATTGTAAAGTAAATGATAGTACGTTCGCGGTATTGATTTAATTTCATTCTCTCGTGAGAACCATTGGTTCTGGATAATGGTGCTCGTATAATACCCAGCAGCAATGAGTTCAATAATGCAAAGCTTTGTTGAGTTATTCGATTAGTTTCCTACGTTATGGTAATTATCGTATGGCAGTTTCTGAGAAGTACCTTTCACATTTCTGCGAGGCATATTGTTAACAAAATTTCGCGCGAAATCACGCTGATTTTCGAAATAAAAAAGATAAAAGGATGGTGGCATTCATTCTGGAAGCTATGATAGCTTGAGATAGAATGAAATGCAAACTTTCAGTTGGATGCTCTTGCGATTCCGTTTCACAGTTGTCTTTGAATCCAATTCATTTCTAGGTATAAATAATTGTATCTGTTTCGGGTGTTGAGCTATTGTGTTACTTCCTTGACTGACGTGTTTGTTATTAGATTCTTTATACATCAATCGAAGACCTGAATAGCGTTCGACTGTGGATTTCAACAAACTTTCGTGGAGTTCTCCTCGAATTGAAATTGAGGTTCAGCGCCGAGATGTCATTGTGTGCATTCAACAAGTGTTAAGCCCTCTCACTCACTCCTTAACTTCAAGAGGGAACTTCGAATCAATAAGGTTTGCTTCAAGTTTAGGCCCATTCATCAGTGACGTAGTTGGTTAGAGCTAGACTTTCAATGTAAACATGTTTCAATTAACCCATCCAGCACTAGTTTGTTTTGGCACATGGGAAGACTTTTTATCAATTCAAAGCGTTATTGAGGTAGAGAGTATGTCATGTTTTCCATCCCACGTGAGCGTGTGAATCAGATACTGGCATACTTTCCATGAATTTCTTGATTCTTGCTTTTGAAGGTGATTTACGAATTTTTCCCCTTTATTCTAAAATCTTTCTTGGATTGAGATGGATTAATTCTGGAAGAGAACACCTTGAAGAAAATAAAAGTGCCATGTACAGTTCTTTTTGGATTTTTTCACCTAGTGTGCAAAAAAGTGTGAGCCCTGCCAATGACCAGAATGGTCATTTTTTGCGGATTTAGTGCCAAAGTACCCCAAAATATCACGGTTCTGGTTATTTAAAGCTTGCATTTTCTTCAGCGCATGGAGTGAACAAAAATAGTTGCACATAGTTTTCTTTGCTCTTGCAGATGCTTCTACAGATTTGATTCATCTCAATCTAGAGAAAGGTTATTACAAGCGATTCAATGAAAATGAACGCAAAAAACCAGCAAAGCGCACGAAGAGTGAGCATTTTTTCTGTTCTTCAAGATCTATCCTCCAGAATCTCCTTACAAAGTACAAACCCTGATATGTAGCTATGTAGCATTGTGGTGATATTGCGTTCGCCACAACGCTTCAATATATGCACGGCTCTAGAAATCGCCGTGCTGGATGTAAAAGACTTCAATTGCCCCCTCTCCCCTTCATCTGTAAGATTTCGAATTGATTTGGTTTTCCGGCACTGCACCAGTTTGTATGAAAAAATTGAGAAATTTTAAGAAGGACTCAAACTTGTTAGTGAATAATCTAGTAACTCACTATGGAGCTCGAAGCGCTCGCTCACAAAGCGGATTGTCTAACAGAGTTTCAGATCGCCTCTCATCACATGGAGGGTGCCTGGCAGCTACATGGCCACAAGCAGTCTCTCGAGCTCGAGAGCGGACTATAAATTAGCGATCCGCGGGCATGAAATTATCAGCCGCTAACTTGAGCACTCGAGAGAGAGAGAGAGAGAGAGTCGCGAGACTACGAGCCGCGTGGAATATCGCAAGCGACGACAGAATATATACCCGAGGCAGTTCTGGCACATCTTCTCACGAACATCAGCCACTATACAGAGCGACAGTTTATCGAGCCGCTCATCTCGAGGCTCCAGACGGTATCAGAGTCCGCGGGGGTCGCGAGTGGCACTTTGAACGAGAGCTTACGCTCGCTTCCGTGCGACGAGACGTCGAAGGCTCATACACCCAATATCGTCGCGTCAAAGGGGGTTGGCTTCGGCTCAGACTTATAGCCCATCAGTCATTCCACGTCCACCGAGTCATTATTTTCGAATTACGGCAAGCGCCGCAGAGCCGAATCGAATATATAGCGTCAGCTGCTTCTTTATGCATAGAGCTGCATCGATTCTCTATCACTCGAGTCTTACATTATAGTGTGGGACTAGGTTCAGTCGGGGATCAGAGCCTTTTTTGCTCGCGCGAAAGTAATTTCAGAGAGACGAGTTGATGTATCGAGCCGGTGATCTGATAGCGGTGACGCGATAACACTGTACGGGGCCGCCTATTTTTATTCAAATTGCGCGCGCCACGAAGCGGCGACGCGAGGGAAGGAGGTCATTAGGTACGCGAGCTGCCCTTGTTGAGATTGAAATTGATGTTTGTTGAAATAATTTGGAGACGAGCGCTGCGTCGAGCGACGTTTGTATTTGACTGCCTACAGTTGCTCATTGTTTATTCTCGGGCGATGTGACTGTCATGTCAACTTTAAATCACATGTTTGAGATCTTGTTGATGGTCGGAGTTTATGTTGGAAGAGGCGAGAGCGAGGACTGATGAGTTTGAATAGATGAGATTAGAAGTGTGCTTTTTTTATAGCGATGCCAAGTACTAAAAACGTATTCCTCTCTTTAATCATTCTCTGTGACAACGTAACTTTCGTTTTCTTGATAGTTTCATGCTACCGTAAATTTCTTGAACAATCCCTTTTCATCGTCCATGAATTCCCATCCATCGTCAATGAATTGTAATTACAATTGTTCGTGAAGCATGAAAAGTTGGGAACGCATGGATTTCTGGAAATGTTTTTATGACAGAATCGAGGATAAAATAATGGGCTCGAATGAACTCTAATGTATCCAAATATAAGATGAAAAGACAAGAAACTGATAAAGCATGAAAAGTTACATTCGATCCAGCGTGTTTTCAAACTCAAAAGAAAGGAAAGACCGAACCACCCCCAAATATGACCCTATTCAGCTATCTGACCATGAGATGAGAATTTGATAGAGCATGACATGCTGAAGTTGAAGGAATTGTTATAGATTTTTAGAGATAGAATGAAAAAAGACTCATAAATGACCCAAGCGGGTTTAAATAGGTCTTTTCGGAACCTTGCGATAAAATTCTGACGAAAACTAAAGATTATATTGAAAATAAGTTTTTTTTCAGATTTTTCTGAAATGGAAAAACAAACTTAGAATAAGCTGAAAAGAAGCTAAACAAGTCCTTAATCAAATTTCTCAGTTGACCAATCGAAAAAGCCCATAAGTGAGAAAGAGAGCCCTGGGGTAATGACTTCTGACTTTGTCTGGAACTGCAGGAATACTCTTCTTTTGGTTCCAGAAGATGAAACTTGCCAGTGCTCATACAAATGCCTAACTGCGTTCAAGATATACCCTAGAATACGAGTATTGCCCATAATATAAGCCTGTTTTAAAAAGTGATATCTGTAGATATACACCTGCAGTGTTAATGCCATAGGCTGTACCTCGAATTTGTTTGGGCGTTGGATTAGCGAATGGTCATCTTCACTTTCTGGTGCCAAAAGAAGACTATTCCTGCAGTTCCAGCCTTAGAAGAAGCTCTTCAGATTTGTTGGTAAATAAATGAAGACAAAGCTTCTAAATGGGCCCAAATCAATTTAATATGGCCTAAATCGGAGTGGTGAATCTCTCAATTATGGAAGAATGTTTCCTGATTCTTCCATGGTGAGCTCAAGAGTGGAGAAATGAACGAAGTTAAGACTTGGAGTCTATGGAGACGGGCTACATTGAAAAGTTTACAATTCTGAACAGATATAGGAGTTGAGGCTCACTAAGGACTGTACGAAATATATCGGATGAATAATAGTGGAAAAACTAACAATACACATTTGCTCCAAACTGATCAGCATGACCCTCTCATTCCAACAAAAAAACGTTTTTGACCAGGTGTCCCAAGTTCTCTCTAGGGTATGGCAAGTGAACTGTGTATAACAAATTTCTTATTCTGTGGCGAACTTGAAATTCGATTGTGTTTTCAAATGCTCAAGTCGTAGATCTCCATAGCAAATAATTCATTGCAAACTCAACCCACCGGCTCATGGGTAGATTATTCCTTGCAACAACACTGGTCAATGACAAGGCATTCTCAAATTTCCTCATAAAATTGATGAGGAAAATTTTCTCTGTATTCGCTAGAATTTCTACGAGAACTCGTAAACAAATTCTCAATCAGTTCTCGCAAACTGCATCGCACGGAGGAAACACTCGCTCCACTCGAGTAAACTTCAATTCCTGGATATATACCTATGGCACGCTAGACGTCGAACAAGATCCGGAACAAAAGCAAAACGCCCCTCGCTAATAAATGCTAAGACGTCGACAGACAATCATCATTGTCTCCTCCACTGCAGCTGCACCAAAAAGGCGCATCGCATCAGAACAGCGGCAGCAGCATCAGCATCAGCGAAACAAGCTGCATTCCAGCAGAGACTCTCTAATCGCAATTCAGGGCGTAAATACGGACGAGCTCCGGCGTATTAGTCGCGCCTCGCTCTCGCGCGCCCACTCGCCCCCTTTCAGACCACCTCAGCCCGCTATATACGCGAACTCGCCTCGCTGACAATATAACGCGATTCCCTCCGTAAGCTCGAATCGCGCGAGCGGAAAATCAGTTCCCCGAGGACGGGGAGGAGGCCACGCACGCGTAGGAAGATTCAGCAGGGAGAACGCAGCAGCAAAACGGCCGGGACGCGAGCATCGAGGCATGCCGATTAAGCGTTATAATTAATTAATAACCCGCTATACCTCCCGCCTCGTCCGAGTCCACGGTTCTCCGAGCGGCTACGGTAACCCCACGAGACCTGCTCGGACGGACACACCTGACCCTCTCGCTTGCTCTTGCTTTGCTTTGGTGGGATATGGTGATTCTGTGGGGGCTGGAGGAGAGAGGCGTTGGATGGACTCGTGATTGTGACTGAATATTGCACGAGGTTCCATTGGCGATTAAATTTCCCTAGCTGACTTGTGCTTGAGCGGCGAGTTGAGCGGCCCGACTGTGCGGTGGAAAATGGAATTACGGGAAGACGGGGGTCCTGCTGTCGTTCATGGGAAGGCGAGCGATGGGACATCGAGTTGTTTTTTTTTAATTTGCACTTCGATGGCTGAGAGTAAAGGGGAACTATCCAAAATTATCTGAGTGTAGGGAGGAACTATGTAAAGTTATCTGAGCAGAAAGGAACCATCCGAAAAATTTTGGTTAAAAAGAACCATCTGAAACGGTCTATTCAACGAGGAAGATCAAAGATTTTCTGATTGTAGGAGTAGAAAAGAAAGATTTCAAGTTTTCTGTTCAACAAGGGACTAAGTATATCTCAAGTCATCTGGCGGGGAAGGGAAGATGAACAATCGACTAATTGTAGGCCTTCTATAATAATCAGACAATATTTGGATGCCCGTGTAAAGAAAACGTTGTCCTGGTCTTGCTCAAGCCTTGATGAAAGTTTGTCTGAGTGAGCCAGACTTTCCGGTGCAAGAATCGAAAGTCTCGCATAGTCTTGTAAGCAAGACTCCCCCCCCCCCTCCCCCCAGACCTTCGAAGAGACTCATTTTGCCAGCCTTTTTTTGAGACGTTTTACTTTCGAATATTTACTTTTTAACCGTCCATTGTGAAGATGAGAGAGGGGCAAATGTATTCTACCACTACTCGGTCAATCTAGAACGAAACCCTGGCTTCCATGAATTTATCTTCAGGTCGAATACATAGAACTGCGGGAGTAGCGAAAAACAATTAGTCAACAATTTTTAATCTGCATTCTTGTTCTCGCGAATGAAGATAGAGCAGAATATATTTTGATGCCAGTATGTCACTTTCTTGTCATCTGGGAAAGGGGATGAGTTTTTTCCTATTTTTTTATGCATCCGTCAGCAATAAATCCTATAAAGGATGTAAAACATAATGATCACTATGTGCTGGCAGGAATGATTGAATGCAATCGTCGGCTTTGGTCAAAGAAATCAATGAGGTTGAACTTAAACAGCCGCTTAGAATGGTACTTACAATGCTAATTGAGATTGTCAGTCCTGTGTTGTCTCAAATATCAAATCACTCCTAATATAAGAATACGAAGATTGAATGTCTTCTGCGGGCTCTCATTGCACGTTTCTCTTGACGTGTGTTTTTCAACAATTTCAGACGCTCCAAAAGTTTCAGCTGCAAATGTGCTGTGAAAGGCGCAAAACGACTTTGACTTCTCCTTCAAAATGAGTTTGTTCAAATTCATAGGCGAGCATTCCCTTAATGTAATCTAAAGGAGCTCTAAACTTTTATTGCCAATACACCGCGTCAAAACTCACGCCACTCCCATTCCGTTCAGAATGAAGATTTCATTCAGCAAACGAGGCACGTCTCCGCAGTATTCGCTCGAGTTATGGCCCGTTCTCCGAGAAAATATGAGATCTAATGATCTAGAGTACAACTCGCATATAAAATCCTCGCAAATTAGGTCGGCGATCGTTCGTAGATTCCCGCTGCGCCTCCATACTACGCTCATCTTAGCGCAGTGCGTGACGAAAGACATCAATAAGGCGATAAGTAAAGCTTGGACTCGTCATTTATTCAACAAAATCTCCGCGCTAAGCTCTCCCACCATACAAAGCTCTCGTCAAGCTCTTGAGCTCTTCTCTCAAAATACAGCATCGTCGCCTAACAAACACTGAAAATTTCATCTTTTTCTACACCACAGAAAGACTCAATAATAATAAATTCAGCATCATCCGGGTCCGAGGATCTAGGTTAATCCTCGTCGTCCCAAGAATAAGAGCGGTACACAGCGCTGGCTGCTGCGCCAGACTCTTTTGTCTCAAAGTCGATCTTGGCTCGGGATCGAAAAAAAAAAAAAAAAACGACGGGCCAGCCGGGCGCGGTGGAATTTTTTGCAGCACAGTTGACCCTCTAATACTGTTGCGGTTGACGAAAAAATGGCCCGGCCATAGCGAAGTGATGCTTAGGAAAGCTGACGATCGATTCTCGATGCGCGAGAAGATTAGAGCGGCGATAGAGTCAATTCGATGCCTCCTTGAAAGTATTTGGATGCTTCGGCGAGTGGATCCTCTAATGGATTTCTCCGATCGACTCGAGATTTGCCTGGGCTTTTCTGTGGCCTGCGAAGAGTAGAGCCGCAATTTCTTATGGTAAGCGCCGGTGGCGGACCAAGTGCTGGCCACTGGAGCGGAGAATCGAACGGATGTGCACGTGGATGCGGGACGATGGGTAATTTGAAGCTGGCCTAGGCACGTCACCTTGTCTTTTGCATTTCATCCATCGTTCGAGCGGGTTTTGAGGAGTTTTCCACGTGCAATAAACCAACTTATTCATGTTTTTATTTCGAGTCTGAAGCATTCAAAATATTCATGACCTGGCGAGGTCTCATTGATTCAATCTCAATCCCTCACTATTCCTATCTATCGCAGTCTTCAGTCTCCCCAGATTTTATGGTGTATGGAATCTAAATAGATATCTTCTGGTCAGGATAACTACCAACTTCTATGGATCTACTGATTATGTATATTATGGGATCAAATTCACCATTATTTTGGGCCTTGGTGCTCAATTTGATCAGATATGAATTAATTATTGTTCTTTCGAACCAAAGCTCTTATTGTCGAGCCGAGTGGGCGATTAATACAGCTTGAATTCATTTTAGAGGAAAAAGACGATCGCATCACTACCCAAGTTTTTTACAATTGCAAGCTTGCGGTATTCTCCCATCACTCTTCATCATTTTCTGTGATTTCCGTAACACCATTGTGCAATCATTGGCGGCCTCTTTTTTCGTTGGCTATAAATCGGAGGCGCGGAAAAAGGCCTAGCCAGGCTGTGGGTCATGAATCTCCGGCCTTGCCGAAGCGCGAAATACTCGGCTGCACAGGCCTGCGGTGTACACGCTGGTATTTCACACGTTTTGATACAAAAACGGGGCGCACAAGATAGCTTAGCCAACTCGTTTCTATCTCGTGGCTCCTGCGCGCCTGTTTCCAGGAATACCTCCTGGTTAAAGTCGGAAAATTCACGGCCTCAATTTACACCAGCACCGCGGTGCAACGTGAGAATTCAAGAATGGATGTACCACCCCTTTAACCTTATCTGCATCTCTGTGATAGTATTTTAATGTTTCCAACTGGCTATTAATACCTCAGCAAATGATTCTTTGTGATTCTCCTCAAGAATACCTTGCACTAATAAATTTTCGTTATGATTATTCCCAAGATGATTCGTTCAATATGCATTCATATATGATTCCCTCGATTCGATTTCAATGAAAATGGGAAGAGATTCATTTTTGGCTGAATCCCAACTTTTTAACCACATGAGATTCATTTGGGAGAAAGAGGAGTGCATACCAGATTCTCAAAACCCTCAAAATAGTTGTTGATTCTGGATAGGTATTCTGCATGTGTGTAAAACGTGGCTCGCGAAAGTTCATCTTTTGGAATAGATAAGTTGTTGGTGGCAAAACGTCGCTCATGGCTTCTGCCGCTTCCCAAGTCACTCGCGATAATGCAATTCCAACCGTACGGAATGAGCGTAGTACCTTTTGAAATGTCCCCATGATTTTTGCAAGCTCCGTTGAAGCATGTTTCGCATTGTTTTCAAAAATTACCGGCACCTCTGCAAATCAACCTCGTCTCTTGTAATCAAAGAAACCTCCCGAGAAGCCAAACAGGAATCCGTGAGCTTGCACTACCATAGATCTTGATTGTAAGCGGTCTGAGCTTGAACTTTGCTACTTCGAAGACGACGGCAGCTTGCCTCCAACTTGAAACCGCGCGAAGCTGCCGAATCAGTCAGCAATTCAGAGCTTCTGCCACTACACTCCTGCATAATTCGCTCAGCCGGCGCCCAACCCCACCCACAATGACACTTCCCCACATGGTTCATCTCTTCAGAGTCAAATCCAATCAAATCGCACTCATCTTACCATCTCCCCACATACCACACCATCTCTGTACG
Source organism: Eretmocerus eremicus (assembly GCA_030522705.1). Taxonomy (NCBI): domain Eukaryota; kingdom Metazoa; phylum Arthropoda; class Insecta; order Hymenoptera; family Aphelinidae; genus Eretmocerus; species Eretmocerus eremicus. The sequence continues at coordinate 11,192 of JAPYYZ010022996.1, forward strand.
AAAGCTCGCGCAAAGCTCGTCCGATCTCTACGACCTGGAGGCGCATTTCCTAATTAGTCAAGTTTTCCACAAACTTCCTCTTACACACAGAGCGATAGACTGTGCGCGAGTTTACGCACGTGTCGGTCAGAGGAAGCGCTCGCACATAGACACAATCGACTCTCGCGTCAAACGGGCTCTGCGAGAGAGGTGCAATACAGTATGTGCGTATGTACGCGTGCCGAGCTTTGCAAGCTCGAGTGTTTCGGAGAAGGGGGGGGGGGTACGTGGGCTGCGTGTGCCGGCAAATTAATTAGGCGCACTCGAGAGTAGTGCAAGCTGCAACACAGCAGCTGAGGCTCCAAATGTGCTCTCGAGAACTGCTGCTGCTGCTTGCGCAAGCTTGATATTGTTACACGACGTGCGAGCGCATCTCGTGCGGGTAGCTCGCATACGCGCTGGGCTTCGAGGACGAGTATATTGCCGAGTGCGTAGTTGGAGATGCTTTGGAGCTTTCGTTTTCTACGAAGTACGGGCTTATGTTTTTTCCCGAGCATCGTTTCAGTTTTGATAAGCGCAGCAAAATGTTATATGCGTATCCGATGAGTGGCTATTTTGATCGCTTGCTTCCAGCTTTTTTTCATCTATCGCGATATCGACGATGTTTCCACGAGACATAATGCTATTTGATGATGTTTGCTCGCTTTTGCTGCTTGAATCATTCGTGCAAAGTGAGAACTTTGGTGAATTCCGTTGCGGAGGAAAAAAACGGCTCGCAGTAGTTATAGCCATCAATGATAGAGCGAATCGGAGCAAAGCAAGATCCAATTTTTTACTTGGGAATTCGTATGCGGTTCCGGAAGCTTCTCACTCTAAGTCAGTCGAATCGGAGCATTGACGTTTTATCGTCGATGACCTATTCATCTTCGAGAACCATAGTGGTCTCACTTTATCTCTGCGGAATTCCCCTTGACAATAGATATAACAAGATGATGGAGCTGGATTTCCCGGCTGCGTTTCAATTAGTGAAGAGTCCAAGATCATCGGCAAAATTACTATGCACGTGCAAATAAATTCCTATCACGTCTAAGAATTCATGATTCGAAAGACGA
>JAPYYZ010023066.1:0-15029 GCA_030522705.1 Eretmocerus eremicus
ACCAATCGATTCGGAGTATTAAATCATTCTTCGTCAACTGCAGGAATGCAAAACTAATCTTCGGACAATTTGGTGAGCATTTGAGAGATTCCTGATACACTTACCGACTAGAAAAATGCGTCACCAGTTGGAAAAAATTGGAAAGTGGCCGGCGGCGGCCATTTTCGCGCCGAACCCGAGGTTCGTTGCGGGCGGAACTCGCCAGCGGAACGCGCGCCGATGGGGAGTCATGTGACGCGGAGTGTTAGGGCGCATTCATGGATGTCGTCTCGCGTGGCGTAGTTGTCGTGTTGGGTGGATTAGGGCGCGTCCAGGGATGACGGATCGCGTTTGTTGGATGTATATATTAGGCCGTGCACGGATGGGAGTCGCTCGCGTGTGTCGGCTAGAAGATGTCAATAGTGTAGATGGAGATAGTGTGAGGTTAGGGAAACGCAGTAGATGGACAATTAGCAGATTCGAGTCAGTGTAAATAGGTGGCATACTCGCCACGGAATGGGGTGTAGTTCAATGAGGTAGTTTGTGAATAAATGGGCGCATAGCTGGAGGAAATAGATACTGAACCTATCATTGCCCACCAGATCCACCCCTCCCCCTTATTTGCAGGTGTGCTCTGTACCCGGACGTAAGTAGCTGCTCCTCCCTTCGGGCGCGGGGACTTGGGCCCAATCGTAACCTCACATTTCTCCGTCACAGAGTAATTAAATAATCAAGTAATAGTAATAAACAAAAACACTGATGACAAAGTCAATGCAGTCATGGAAAAAGTTGACAGTCTGACTGGTATAGTAAAAAGCCTAGAAGGTGACATGCAGGAAGTATTTGGCAGATTTGCCATACTGGAGTATCTAGAGCGTGGGGATGATCTGGAAAAATTTGAACAGGTAATCAATGAGACAAAAAGAAGAATGTTGAGAGAGGAGAATGTGATTATTCTTGGACTATCCGAGGATCTGGATCACGCACAGTTGGTGGAGACTCTTAATGATCTGCTGCAAACCGCTCCATTCAACTTAGATAATGTTCGCTTTCCAGAATTGGGAGAGCCCAAAGATGATGGAATTAGACCCATTAAATCGATACTATCTTCAGCTGTCCATGCAAAATGGATCCTGGTCAACCAAAAATCTTCCTGTTATGGTGATATCAAATGCGTGAATGACAAAACCCTGATGCAAAGACAGTACTTGGACAATGTCAAGTAAACTCTCAACCAAAGGGAAGCAGAGGGAGCTGGAAATCTGAGGATGAAATATGTTCGAGATGTTCCCACAATTGTGAAAGACTCTAATGAAGACAAGCAGAATAACTATGCTCTTCACGCGTCAAGGTAGTGTTCCTGGACCAAAAACTGCTCCACAAACTTATCGGCCACCCCGTCAACTCAGCCAATACTTAATTAACGCACTGTCACGTTCGCGCCAGGGTGGCCACAGAAATGTTGAGTCCAATCGAGTGTCTAGTTTCAGGCTTTATTAAAAAAAAACGGCTATGCACACCTGAAGAGAAACAGTTCACAATCTACATACAAAACGTCGGGAGTTTGAAAAATAGATTCCAAAATCTAGTTAACTCTCTTCACACTGTCAGTTTGGATTATGATGTGATATGTATTGTCGAGTCATGGCTTGACTCTGAAGTTTTGGATGCTGAAATCTGTTTACCAGGTTACAAGTCATATCGGTTGGATCGAAATTTTGAAGCTGTTGGCAAAGGCAGGGGTGGAGGTCTGATAGTATATATTCAAGAAAGAATACCCTGCCAGCTGATTGATGCGTATGCATTAGACTGTGAAACAATATGCCTGACTATTTCTAATGCTAGAAAACCGATAACTCTTATTATGTGCTATATCCCACCAATCTCGTGCAATCAAAAAGGAAGATGCGAGTTGGCGTATGAAGAACTTGAAGAACTTGCTGACAAGATAAGTGACATAATTGCAGATACCGAGGTAATTTTGTGTGGTGACTTTAATATACCAGGATATAATTAGAATCTTGGTGATGGCAAAATCACCGCTTCAGGCTGCACCGAGAATCCTCAAATTCGGAATGCTGCATCTAAACTGAGGACAGTAGTTAGCCAGTTGGGTTGTACTTCATGCTTTGGAGTCCTCAATTTGAAAGGGAACACCTTGGACTTGATTTTTCATAGTGTGAGTGAGGTTGAGTGCATGTTGAGTGATGATCCCTTATTAGACAATTCATTATCTCATACCCCATATGTCATGGAAATCTTCGTGCGGACCAAGTTGGGAATTGATGTTGATGATCATGACTTCAATTATAGAGCGGCAAACTATGTATAACTAAAGAGCGACTTATCTCAAATTGATTGGAACGAATTTTTCAGTCGAATTCAGAACATTGATCTAACTGTCGCAAAGTTTTATTCCAGACATTTTGAAACTATGAGTTGTAACGTTCCGCATACTCGAAAGTTCCATTTTACTTTCCCCCAGTGGTTCTCAGCTGAACTTACAAGGGGAGGCCGAAACCTCCGGGTGACCAAGCTTCACCAAATTTTTTTTATAGACTCGTACCACCTAGCATATGAAGAATCTAGAGTATCTCCTGCCAATGGGCACTCTGTTCCAAGATACAGCTATAGACATTAGCATTGTGTCTATAGCTGTATCTTGGAACAGAGTGCCCATTGGCGGGAGATACTCTAGATTCTCCGTATGCTAGGTGGTACGAGTCTGTAAAAAAATTTTGGTGAAGATTGGTCACCCAGAGGTCTTGGTCTCCCCTTGTTAGATCAGCAGTCGCACTAAAGAAAAAGCTCCATATCATGTATAAAGTCACGACATCGCTGGTTGATTACTCAAAGTTTAGTAGTCAGAGAAGCATCTGCGAAAATTTAGTTGGTAGGGACCATCAAAAATATATGGAAAAATTAGAAGGCTCCATTCGAAATGATTCTAAAGCATTTCGGAAATATGCAAGTTCTAAAAACCCATCAGGCATTCCTGATAAGCTAGTTTATGATGGTGAAACCTCTAAAGATTTGCAAGGAGCAGTTGATTCATTTGCAAAATTCTTTTCTACATTCAATGTTGATGCTCCACCTCCTGAGGGCTATCAAGATCGTATTTGCCATGATAATGCGATATCTCTATCACAGATTGAAATAGAGCCGGTAGATGTTTGGAATGCTCTATTATCGGTATAGGATGACTTGGGTGTGGGACCTGATGGCATCCATCCACTTCCTACAAAAATTGCCAAGAAAAATTACTTATGCCACTTTTTATGATTTCCAAGAGGTCATTAGATATAGGGAAAAACCCAACTAATTGGAAAAAATCTTGGATCTCGCCAATCCTTGGAGAAAGGAATCAACATGAAATTGATAACTATGGGCCTATCTCTAAAATAAGCATATTTCTCAAGATGTTTGATCGAATAGTTAATGGAGAAATGTCTTTGTATCTCCACAAATTTATTTGTGACGGTTGAGAGAATATATTCTCACCGTCATCTCTCTCCTCCGTCTCATAATAAGATTGTACTAATTTCAATTCCATTTGTAGCACGAGCATCCGAGGAGAGAGCCCGTGAGTACATGAGTGCGAGAGAGAGAAAAGTCACTTCACAGCAAAATCTATCCGCGAGTCGCGAGCCATCGAACGATTCGGTATCGGTCCCCTCGCCGCGCCCCTCGCGTCCATCCTAATTTTCACCTGCGTACGCGCCCGCATCAATCAGACTTATCTCGCCCATCCTCGCGAGCAGAAGTTCGTTTTCGGAGCAACATCAGCTCGCGCGCGTTCCCATCTTCCGCGACGCGACTCCTTCTGCACCGGCTCGCCGAAGACGACCCCGAGCGCCCGACGTTTGAGCGGCCATCTCATCATCTGCGCGATTTCCATTGTCAACCATTGTATTCTTGTGAATACCGCTCGTTAATTATTCTCTCTCGCCTGGGCTGCGCCCGATTTGCTCTCTCCGTGCTCGCGCCCGTTTGTACACTCGGTGCACCTTATCCCCGCAGAGTCAATAAAACTTTCGTTCTCTTCTAAATTAATCCCACGACTCATCATTCCGTGCTCAATTTCTCGTCTCTATTACATGTACCAGCACTTATAGAGTTCCAGGCATTGCACTCTGCCTGAAGGTACAGGAATTCCTTCCACCCGTTACATTGGCGCCCGAGCAGATGAGAACCCTCGGTTCTCAATCATTAATTTGAATTCAATCGAATTCATATCGTGCGCGTTACATTGGCGCCCGAGCGGATGAGAACCCGAAGTTCTCAATTATCAATTTAAATTCTATGAAGTTCATATCGTGCGCGTCACATTAGCGCCCAAATGAAAATTTTGAATCTTTCTTGAAAGTCTGATGCATCTAAGGGGGTAGGGAATCGAAGCATTCGCGTGCATGTGTGAGTGAGTGGAATAGCGCTTCGCGAAGAGAGCCCAGTGCGGAGGGGCGGAACGTAAACAAAGCGCGATCGGCCGTTTGCTTGCGATTCTCGTCAGTTTCATGTCTCTAAAATTCAGCCATGAGTGCGAGTAAGAGGGACAATCGAATTGTCCAATAACCCCTCACGCACATGCGAAGTGGCCATTCCCAATGATCGGAGCAAATGATGAATCGAAGTGACTCATCGCGAGTCACTGTGCTGATCTATGCGCATATATAGATATAGCGCGGTGCGTACAGTATGTGAATGGCGTTAAGAGCATATCAGCGGATATTCGCACGAGTGAAATTCTCCAATTTGGTGCATTAAAAATTAGTGCGAACAAGTCTCCGGACGAAATATCCATGAGTGTTTTTGTAATTGTCTATTCATCAGATCTCACCTCAAATGCACCCTGCAAATTACCAATTTACGTCCGTACTGGTCTAGTAGAGAAATTTCTTGAAGTTCTGTTGGATATTATCTTAGAATTGGACGGAATTTCATTGCAAATCCTTGTGCAAAATTTGATCGTTAATAACTCTTTGACATGAGTGTTGTGGAAATTTTGACTTTCATGGATATCTCTCGTCCGAAAAATCAGAGTCCCGTATGTGTGTGCGGAAATATGGGTGGATGAGTATGAAATTGCGTGATATATACCGATGTACAGGGTGTTCCGAAAAACATCAATAAATGTGTGTATACAGGGTATTCCACAGAGAATTCTGAAATTTGGCACACACATAGCAGAATATATGCTCAATCAATTCTCATGAACAAATTAAGATCAACAATGATATTTTATGAATAATCGTTATTGTTTCGACGAATTCTGACTTTTTTGAACTTTTGTGTTCAAACACGCTCGACATTGAGTAACAGGAGCATCGCTACCACATAACCTCAAAATCTTTTCAGTTTTTGAGAAAATCAATTTTTGAATTTTTCATAGCTCCTGAACACTAAGTAATAGATGCGAGCGAATCTTCTCGTCCAATGAAATCCGACTAGATCATACACGCACATCTCTGCATGAGTACAATTGGTAATTTTCAGGAAATTCCTCACCATGTTAATGTAAATTTTTACCCAAATTTTTGATTTTTGAATGCCTTTCGATTTCAATAAAAATCGACGTTACATTGATACAATTTCAGATGTCACCTCGGACAGTCTTACATTTCCAAGAGTATCTCAATTCAAATAAAGAGTGAATCTATGCAAAATTCCTAGAAATATGCAGATCAAAATATAGTTCATGAAGCTTCGCAAAATCCATAGTCCATTCGATTTCCAAGCATTCTTGTCGTTTTTTTGGAGAATTCTCGAACATTAGTTGGTTCTACGAGTCCATTTAGCTGACAACTTCTTTAAAGCTCAGGCCGAATATATTCAGTTCGCAGACTGGAGACATTGTTCCCATCTCTGAGATCAAGATACGGTTGACTCAAAAATCTAGTAGTTCAGGCTAATTCGTCGACATTCAAGGGATCAATCGAAATTATCGAATCAATTTTTATATTTACTCAAGATTGTCTATTTTATTCGAAATTCAATCATGAATTCAAATAATTCTTCTCTCAGCGATGTATCTTTATTCAAATATATCAACAATCTTTCAGCCGATGAATGGCAGACTACATTTGCAAAACTTGAATCAAAAAACGACAATTCCTTTAGAAGTTTACCACGTTTAATGCGCCGTGACAGGCAAATTGATGACTTCGTCGAAAATCAAAATTTCAATAGCGACGCTGTGCTTAAGGATCATCAAGACGCGGTGCTCAAAAAATGGATTATTATGGACGCCGAGAGTCAATTAACGCGTGATCAAGAAAGTGAGACATCCGCGCGCGGGCAAATCACAATCAACAAGGAAGAGCAGAAGAATCAACATGGATCCCATCCATCTGGCAATAGAAGTCCGGATCCGCGTACGCCTTCTCATATCAATGAATGTATACTAGACACATCAGCGCCAGAAACTAGCCAGATAAATTTTAAGGCAAGCAATCCTCAATCAATCCACAGCGCGATTCCCCAAAGCTCGACAGCAAATCGTATGCTCAATCGATTGCGGAACAGATTTGTTCCATTGAGCGCGAAGCTGTCTGGAGCAAAGTCAAACATTTTCCAACCCAATTGTCCGAATTCGGCCGAAACTGTGGTTAATAGAGGAGTTTCTTCCCAAGGTCTTGACGAATTAGAGCGATATGTTCAAGGTGCTAATAGTTGTACGTGCTCGTTAGAACAACACGAATCTGCAACATTTGTGCACATTGCTCCATCCCTAAAGCTCGATCCTGATCATCTCTGGGGGAAAAGAAGCCCAAATCATTCAGAGTCGGCTTCGATTTGAAGCCGATACAATCCATCACAACATCATGACATTTCTTCAAATTTTGATGATTTAGAGCAAAAATCTCATCTGTTCGTGTTAATGAGGATCCTCAATGCTCAATTATTTGCAATTGATCATTCATTGCCAGGCATCGGACTCGTCCGAGTTGACCAATTCAGGCATGATTGGCGAGAGCAATCGTGGATATATTTGAATCATCATTTTAAATCTCACAATTCGAATGAGAGTCATTGGCTCGAAAAATTTCTCAGCGACTCAGCGGACAATATTATCGTCCGAATCCCAAGTGCTGACATTAGCACATTGAACATCCAGAAAATACCATCATGTACTGGACTATTTAGTTCTCAATCCCGTTATAGGCTTGATCTGTACATAGCCCGATCTCAATGCCAAATTCTCCATCCAGAATCCGTGCAAGCCGGATTACATTACCACGTTGCCGATGCAAGGTATAAATTCTCAATTTCACCTGAGAATACTTCTAGCGGCCAAGTTTTGGACGCACATTGTGCAGATCTATTCACTGCAATCTCCAGGTCGGGAGGTAGTCCCCTGACGGAGAGCAAGATGAGACCATCAAACTCTCAATCTTTCAAATTGGCTGCCCAAGATCAATCAAATACGGCAATCCCTATAAATCATGGCATAGCGAGAGCTGCTTATTGGAAGAGTCAACCAACGACCAATTTAGAACGAGCCGCGGCCCACGATTCGGGGTTGAATCGAACAAAACCATCTGAGCACCACTATCTCGTTTCTAAAATGATCGAGACGGACATTTACGCTCATGATCAGAAAGTGTCGATAGACTATCCCCATCGGATGTCGAATTCAAGTGCATTTTTAGCGCACGAAGCAAAGTATCAGTTTCAGATATAGACAAGCTTCGAGAGCCCATCAGCGCATCTGCACACATACAAATTTCCACAGTCATTACCACCTGATTCCAAGACTTCCCAAAATTTTGCGTGTGACACACATGAAATTTCCAAAACCACAGATCACTGTAATTTGACCAAATTATGTTCAGACGCTGTTATGACAGGGGCTCACTGCACCGGATAATGTTTTTCACGCAGACTGAATCGCCCAACGGACGCAATTTTGGAGAGTCCACCTCAAAAGATGCTATTCGTTCGTTTCGATTGAAGTCAAAGAGGATCAATTTCGCTCAAATTTCAATGCGAGTCCTAAAGATCCGAGGGAGAATTCCACGGTCTTGTCGACCGCGTCATGTGAACTTGACAAATTTAGAACGAAAGGCTGATCCAGGAGGAGGAAAGTACATAGAAACCAGGCACCGGAGCAACCCGTACGAGAGGATGACGTCCGTGTATTGCTGCCCGAAGCTGAGGATCGACATCGTTCCAGTGGAGGATTCATCGATGGACAGCGAGGGATGTGCGCGCGCGAATCTCACTCGGTGTGTTGTTGTGTCCGTTCGATTTCGCGCCACCCAGTTGTGTATGGCTGGGAAATTTAACTAATGAGCTGAATCTATCGATCTTTCCTGCCATGTGAGAGATTGGAACTGACCCGAACCTCTATGTCCAACAATACGAGAACCGACAATATTGAATTGCCCGATTTCTGCACGTGACATGTTGGAGGATCGACAAAAGTCTCAGCAAAAGTCTCAGCCTCTTGAATTATCCAAAGAGGATATAGATTAGACAGAAATATAAGAAAAATGGACTAGTGAATGGAATAGAGAAAGATACTTATACTGTGTCGCCCCGATCCCTCCGCTGGGCTCGTCAGTATGACGGCGAAGAGATCTGTCATAGACAGCTATTGGAAGAATGATACATTGGAAATGCTGGTTATATTGGAAAAAATGATGAACTCTTTGATGGTCACGGAAAACCGTGAGCCATCTGGGTGTGAAGACCCGAAACAGAAATTTGTGAAAGGTGTTTTGTGAGACTCTAAGAGCTCAGATGCGAGGCATTTCAAGAACCCAATGCCGAAGTAAATGCACTGGAAAATTTAAGTTGCGATGACTCTTAATGAGCTTTACTATGAAGAGAGAAATGAGTCAGTTGACTTTTTGTACACTATTTCCATTTCTCCAGATATTTTACATTGAATCTGAATCACGTACGTTGCTAGGTCCTTGGCCGATCCGCACTTTTGGCATGAATGGGTGAATGAATTTGGAGTGTAAGAAAATGAATTATTCATTGAATCAGATCATCGTGTGATCAGATATTTTTTTTCTTTCGTCAACAATTAAAATGTGTACATCAATCAGCGATCAAATTTTTGAAAACTCACGAGTTTGAGTATTTCATTTGTTCGTAAGCAAAATTTTAATTTTCAACAAATTTATGCTGCATACAGTTATATGGTAAAATGGAAATTTCGTTGAAACAAATTTCCATCATCGCTTTAGTGATACTCCGATCAAATTTTCTTTCGAAATGAATTCCGATAATTTCAGTCTTGAATCGCGTTCTTCTTCGACGTATAATAAGTCAAGCAATCAAAGTAAGTCTCATCAGTACAAATCTTGTTTTTGTTACGATTCACAGTGGAGTTTCAAATCTCTTGTACACATTATTGCTTCTGATGAAGATAGGATGAATGCTTGGTTGTAAGCCGTCAACTGTACCGAGAGCAATAGAGCGTTCCATGTAAATTCATTGAATCTTAGTAACTTCATGATTGAGGACACATTCTTCGTCCGATTCCAATCAATTATTCCTCCCAATAATTCACATTATCCCATTCTCAGTAACTGTCTACGTTGATCTCAGACATTTTTTCGTTCCTTAATGGTCCAGACAGAGAGAAAATAGTCCTCGTGCTGGTACGCTAGCCGGCTACCCAGCGTCTGGGGGAGGGGTGTGACGGTTGAGAGAATATATTCTCACCGTCATCTCTCTCCTCTGTCCCATAATGAGATTGTTCTAATTTTTATTCCATATGTAGCACGAGCATCCGAGGAGAGAGCCCGTAAGTACATGAGTGCGAGAGAGAGAAAATTTGCTCCACAGCAAAATCTATCCGCGAGTCGCGAGCCATTGGACGATTCGGTATCGGTCCCCTCGCCTTGCCCCTCGCGTCCATCCTAATTTTCACCTGCGTACGCGCCCGCATCAATCAGACTCATCTCGCCCGTCCTCGCGAGCAGAAGTTCGTTTTCGGAGCAACATCAGCTTGCGCGCGTTTCCATCTTCCGCGACGCGACTCCTTCTGCACCGGCTCGCCGAGAACGACCCCAAGCGTCCGACGTTTGAGCGGCCATCTCACTATCTGCGCGATTTTCATTGTCAACCATTATATTCCTGTGAGTACCATTCGTTAGTTATCCTCTCTCGCCTGGGTTGCGCCCGATTTGCTCTCTCCGTGCTCGCGCCCATTTGTGCACTCGGTGCACCTTGTAGCCGTAGAGTCAATAAAACTTCCGTTCTCTCTCAAGTCAATCCCACGACTCATCATTCCGTGCTCGATTCCTCGCCTCTATTACATGTACCAGCACTCATAAAGTTCCAGGTATTGCACTGTGCCTGAAGGTACGGGAATTCCTCCCACCCGTTACACATTATCTTTCAACAGCATGGATTTACGCCCAAACAATTAAATTCGAAAAATTTAGTCTCAAAAATGGAGTATATAGTAGAAGCCTTGAGTGAAGATGATCAAGTGGATGTCATATATTCTGATCTTAAACGCACGTTTGACCTGGTTCGTCATGAGATTCTATTATGCAAACTAGCCGCTCATGGAATCACAGGTGGACTTTACGAATGGATTAAATCTTTCTTGACTGGTCGGACTCAGTCAGTTTGTATCAACTGCAAGACTTCAGAATCCTTTGCAGTGAAATCAGGCGTGTTGCAAGGTTCTCATACTGGGACACTCCTGTTCAATATTTCGATTAATAATGTCCACTTGTGGTTCAAGAGTTGTAAAATATCGTTTTTGCTGATGATCTCAAAATACTGATGAGAGTTGGGTCTGAGGTAGGACCCTCAATGATGCAGGCTGATCTGAACAACTTTGATGATTGGTGCTATTTATGGGCAAGCATCCAAAATTGGAAGAATCATATATGATAAAAAAACCATGTATTAGAAAGGGACGAAGAATTAGAGGATCTTGGAGTTCTCTTCGATTCAAACCTAACCTTCAAACCCCACATTGCCATGGTTGAAAGCAAAGCCATAAGAATGCTCCCATTCATCAGACAAAAATGAACTAAATTCAGAAATCGGCGCTTCTTATGTACTGTATATCAATCGTTCGTGAGATCTCATCTAGTGTATGCTTCCCTTGAGTGGTATCCGAATACAAGGGGTTTAATGAGCGAACTAGATGCTATACAGCATCAATCTTTGCGTTTTTTATCATTCTATACAGACTCTCCCATGCACCGCTTTTCTCATGATTACTCTGAAATCGCAACTAAGTTTAAAAGCTGTTCAATAGAGTCTTTTCAGAAATTTCAAGACACTATGTTGGTATTCAAGATTTTGAGACAGTACACTGACGCCCCTGAGTTGCTGGCATTGATGAATATTAGAGTCCCAGATCAGAGGCTGAGGAATAATCTCCATCCTTTTCGGTGCAAATTAGTGGAAGATCCTTTAGATGTTAAATCGGCACTGAAAAGAGGCATGTCCAGAGTGATTGAACTCGATGAATCCCTTGATCTTCATTCAATCACAATCTCTCAATTTAAGGGAAAATCGCGGGATCATATACTAATCTATGGATAATTATTAATGAAGAGAAATTAATAAAAGTCTGATATTATTGTGCTAAAACAATATTATTTTGTTCTCATTTTGTTTTAGGAATTTTACGTCACGAATTCTCAAAATTGTTATAATTTGTTGAAAATATTTAATGCAGAATCACGATGTCTCACGCTGTGCCATATGGTTCAGTATGTAGATGGTCCTCGGGACCGTATATTCATATGAATAAATGAATAAATAAATAATATGACGCCCTTATGGGTATCTTCTACATCGCCGAGATGATTTATGGGAAGATCCATGATGGATCAGATGAGCAGTCGACATTGCACGACTTCTTCAACACATTTCCAGTCTACCGACCTCTCGACCAGCAAACAAGACCGCCTCTTGATCTCCCAGCCGGCCAAGAAGTTGACCAAACGAATTGGCGATCAGTTGATCTGCTGACGTAAGAGACGACCTACCGCTCTATCGACCTGCTGAGCGCCGATCTACCGACTCATAGTCCGGATGACCTACCTACGTACCGGACTACAAACCTATCCAGCTTGAAACCGACCTGTTGACCTGCCAGATGACCTACCGGCCTATTGGCTTGCTGACCTGCTTATAGGCCAACCTGCCGACCTACTGACCTATTGCCTCGATGATAAATTGTCACAGTTGCAAACCTGCCAATCTATCCGACCGTCTGACCCGTCAACCCGCTGACCTGCCAGGTAACCTCTCGACCTATCGGCCTGCCGATCTGCTCATGTGCAAAACTGGCGACATATCAAACCACTGACTCGCCATACGACCCATGGACCCTCTGACCTGCTAATTGAGCCTATCAAGTTATCAGCCTTGTTTAAGAATTCAACTTTATTCACTTGCGTATATCCATGTATTTTATTTCCACTAAATTTCATCATTCTGAAAAGATTGATCATTACTGAGTATTCTCTGGATATCTATTTCTGTTCAAATTTGGATATTCGCTGTTGTACTGCGTGACCGTATGCTGACACGTCACAGCCATACCTCATTCTAGCTCACGCTCCACTCATCTTATTCTGGAGGTTAGCCATGGCAGCTCGCAGCTCGCTTGCACTCGCTGTCAATTTATTCGCGATTTTCAATCAACGAAATTATAATGTTTGAATCGCGAGTGATCATTTGAAAGCCCGATCCGCAAGATATCAACTTCATGAAGGTTTTTGGTCCTTCGTGAGCCGGATCAGAGCCGCGGAGTGAACAGTGAAGTGCTCTCGTGATAAAACGGTGTTCCAAAAAGTGCGTGATCGCCATTTTCGGGTCGCGCTCAACTCGCGTGTAAGCAAGTATCACATTGCAGATCTCGGAACTCCGCGATCGTTATCATTGCCAGTGCGATGGCCCGATGACGCTGTGATGTACGCCTGACCCTGCTAAGGTGTATGGGAGTCAAGGATGTCGTCGGAGATGTCCACGCTGTTGCGGGTTAGAGAGCGCGTGAACGTCACGTGAACGTAAGGAAAGTGCTCAGAAACAATTCCGCAGTGTATGTAGCCAATAGACAGTACCTGAGAGGGCCTCTCAAGCTGACAGGAGTGAGCATCGTGGGTGGCGCGTGGGTACACAACCTGTGCGGAACTTGGGGAGCGGCGCTGGGAGCAAGGCAACTTGATGCCCTACTGACGTAGCTTGTCATCAATCACGAGGGTCTAGTGGCGCCCGCTCGAGTCGAGTGGCATTGCAGCTGCTGCAAGCAAGCGCTGTGCTTCTGCTACTCCAACGCCACGGCAAGGGTGATCTCAACGTTAAAGTTGCTTGTCAGCCGTTTACCGGCACTGCGTCGGACTTTTCTTCTCGATGGCTTGTCGACGGCCGAACCTCTGACCTAAATCGAAATTGCTTCTTTTTCTCTCTGTGTGTGATTCATGCTTCATGTAGCTCGATGCACGTAGCCAACTACTCAGCTCTCTCCACACATGAAAAATCTTCATGGCTCCTGAGTATAGACCCTGTATACGCAATCTTCCCCCTGTTTGGATGGCATTCGTCCTCGTATCTGCTGAAACCATTCTCGTGTTTCAACACACGGATTTTCATATCGTGTTCCTCCTTGGCTGAGAATTTCCGCGGATCCCAGCTATTCTTCCAGCTTTTACTCGAAAACTTCGCCTGACTTTCGATTTGATGAATTCATACCCTCCTGTACTATTGGACTTGTTCAGAATGGAGAGGTTTGTCGAGGGTCGATTAAGTTAGAAGAAAGAAATCGCCAACTCTTATGGCAACTCCACCAGAGTAGGTAGAGAGAAAGATCGCGGAAAAGCTAAAGCTCGATTCAAAAGATTACGAGTACACTGGAAAACTTTCCAGAGTAACCATGACGCCATGATTGAGGAGCCTACGGTGAATCTCCACCATCAATACCTCACTGATGAGAAGCTAGAGTTGACTGAGGATGATATTGGGCAGTATTTCAAGATACTTACTCCACCGTACACCCTATTGACAATGGTGCTGATGCTACACAGGTGGTGATGCCGGAAATCCACAATCAGCGCGTCCTACCTCCATTGACATCAAGCCTCCCTCAAAAGAAACTCGAGACTGGCCTCGCTCCCGCAATTTATTTACCGGAACAGTCACTTACTGTGCTAGCTTTTCAGATGTAGCACAAATTGTACGACCCCAAGTCTCATCTGAACGGTGTAGCGGCTAGCTTAGTCCAAGGCATCAGCATGAAAGATAGTAAGATCAAATTTGATATTGCTCGGAATGAGCTCAATTATCCTTACGGAAATTCGCTCAGGATAATCAATTCTGATTTTAATGATTCGTTCTCTGTAGAGCCAATCCTCAGTGAAGCAGCTGATGAGCTGCGGACTTTGATCAATGGTATAACTAACCCCTTGTTAGCACTTGAGGCTATGGGTCGGCCTACTAATACTTGGTATGACTAACTCGTTCATCTGACAGCTAGTCGCTTGGACTCTTAATTTCGTGAGCTGTAGGAAACATTCCTTGGGGATTCTTCTGAGCCTCCCACCCCGGCTCAATCCAAAACTCCCCTGAGAACTCGTCCGAAAACTCTCGAATTTATTGAAAGAAGCAATGTCATGAGTAGTTAGCATCCAATTCTCTTGATCAAAGACCTTAAAAATCCAACAATAGTGATAATACGAGCTCTAGCAAAAACAATCCTCGGCAGCCTGCCCAGTCTCTACATTTAAATCAGACATCTGATAAGCGACAACCTGGGGCGTGTTTTTGCTGTCGACAACCGCACTATGTGAGAAAATGTGACGTTTTCAAAGCAAAGACTGTCGGAGAACAACGAGCTTTCGCTAAATCGAAGCAATTTTGTTTTAATTGCTTGAGCAATAAAAACATTCCCTCTTGAATTTGCATAACGCTCCTCCAAAAAGCGCAGACACGCAGCAAAATACTGCCTCTGCGAGCACTAGTCATTCTACCTCTTCCGCTGATTGAGTTCGTACGCTCAAAAGTAGTTCAACGCAAGATGCTCATACTTTTTTTTTTTTTTTTTTTTTTTTTTTTTTTTTTTT
>JAPYYZ010023098.1:0-10220 GCA_030522705.1 Eretmocerus eremicus
TGAGTTGATCGATTGCGTTGAGGGCATGTTGTTGCCACGATGTATTCGCTGTGTGGATATGTAGCTTATATCGAGTAAAGTAAAGCAAGATGGAAAGGCTCGGATGCAAGTAATTCATGATATATACTTGTTACGGGATGCTTCTGCACAGAATGATCGAACGCAGGAGAAGGATAACCGAATCAAGTACTGGAGAATCGAGAGACTAACAGAGGGCGACTTCAGCTCTCAACTCGATTGAGAAACGATGGAAGTGCGCCTCACAAAACGCTGCACACTTGTGATGTTGTGAGCCTGTCGGTAACTATTTGCAAAAAGTGCAGAGAACCAGTGGGATCACCAAAAAAAATATCTCTCGCAGCATTGTCAAGAAGAAAATGCGAGATCGCTCTAAGCGAATTCACGATCGTCATGACTGGATTCAGATATTACATCCCCAACCGAGTGATGTGCAGTTCATAGGTTGCTGTTTGACTTTCCATGCGTTTAGAGCTACACTATTTTCAATTCTCATTCATCAACTCCCAGCCACTTCGAAAGTAGAACATCCAGTGAGTAATTCAACCTCTCGAACGGTCACGCCCGAGCAAAACTTGCCCCGGCAAAGTTCCATTCGGTGCCGAATATCGGTGTCCGGCACGCCGCAGTCGCCCTCAAAGCTCTCGCTAGCTCCACTTGCGGCGCATTCAAACTGCCGCTTAAGAAAAAAAATTTCCCCCGAGACCCGCCTTATTCTTCGCCACTCAGATGCGCGCCGAGGAATAAGAGCCCGATCAGCTGATAAATCGCAAAGTTTGCCAGCGCTTAGCCGTGGAAAACAATGGCTCGGAGGAGATTCAGACGAAGATGCGATTCTCGGATCTCCCAGCTGCGGCTAATTTCCCGCAAATCCAGCGCACTTTTGCTTCATTAAACGCTTCCCCGAGTCTTTGCAGCTCTGGATTCGTTCGATCCTTTTCGGACTCATTAACGCGATCCGGCCACGTTATATTCGAAGTGCTTTTGCCACTGACAGCTTGATCGTTGTCGAACTCGGTCACCCGCTATTGAGTGTGGGAGATCTTGGTATCGTCGCAAATTGACAATTTTCTGGAGAAGTAAAGGAGCGGGAATGGGATATTCTATCGTTCCCAAAGATGGAGTTTATCTTTGTGATTCTGCGAGGCTACCCATTATTGTGAACTGGATTTTAAGATTGCGTTTGTTTTTCATCAAAACCTCGAGGATTGATATAAGGCCATACGCTGGCATCATTGCCTCACATTGCTGCTATTTCAACCGTTCTAAGAATCTTACCAGATGGTAATTGGGCAAATATTTTGACCTCTAGAAGACGAATGACTCCCGCTCTTCAACGTTTGAATCAGCCCATAGATGATCCCGAATTCCAAATCCATAGGTTCATTCGTTTCTTGATTGATGTTGTGTTCCTAAGACTGCCTTTTGCAAAATTGACGAGCATTTTTGAATATAACTCGATGCATACCTTTTTCCTCGAAGATACTTTCAATTCTTGCACTCAAATACTTGGATCAATTGAGAGATGGCTTAACTACGTTGATAAATCTAGGATAGACGAGCTACTCATAACATCAACTCTGAACAATAGCAATTGGACCTCATTGGTCGAGAATTTTCAGGCAGCATATAATAAAACAGAAAGAAGAGCCAACTTCCTACGGGTTTTCTATCATATTTTGCAATCTTTGATGGTGGCAGTATTAGTCAATAAGGTTTCGAGAATTTCCTGTATTTTTCTACAATATTGAATCATCCTAAATAATTCAACAAGTAGAGGTCGCTCGATATCAAAAGCGGCATCTCGTATCAAGGCAGAAGAATTCTACGCGTAATTATTTTTTCAATTATTCTTCACTCCGTGCACTGAAGAGAATGCGAGCTCTGAAATTTGGAAGAATATACATATCTTGATATCTTCAAGTGCTGGGCACAAAATTTGCAAAAATTCATGATTCATGAAAATTTCATAGCTCGTATTATCCTAAGCGCCTGCATAAGATAAAAATAACAACAGATAAAAAGCTGCACGTATAATTTTCTCCATTTTCGAAATTACCGTTTTCAAAACGAAACCACGACTATTCTAAGAGATTACAAGTGACTCAGTGGAGAGGAAAGAGAACGAAAATTTCCGAAACCCCTTCGACTGCATTCCTTGTCAAGAAGCATCACGAAAGGGATCTACAAATAGGCAGTTAGAATTGTTTCTTCTTTTTCGGATGGCATTACAACACATCGTTGAGGAAACTAAAAGGTCTTCGCCATCTTCTACAAAGCTTGTAACCTTCAAATGATTCTCCAAACACAGGAAACAACCTCAGAAAAATTTTATGCCGCCTCGAGCTGCTATGTCTCATCCAACTCAATGGCTCATACAGTAACTCGAGCAAGTACGTCACAGTATCACTTTTACAGGGATGTTGGGATAGGGTACACGCGAGGTCAAAAATCATTGATGGATAAACGATGAGCACGCGAGCTCGTTTCGCGGATATTGGAGACAGTCATGGGCTCTTACGTATGCGAATCGGCCGAGTGGAAAGTATGCAGCCGATGGAAAGAATGTATAGAGGCATAAATGATTCAGCGGAAAAGCCGGCATCGCCAGGGAGGCGGGCAAACTTTTGATCAAGGGATATCCTCGAGGCCTTAAAATTGCTCTAATCGATTTGGGGGTTGGAAAACTTTCAGCGCGAGAGCGAGGAGACGTTCAGCTGATGACCAAAAGTAGATAAGGTAAGCAGGTTCTAGCCCACCTCTGTGCTACTCCGTCGTCAAAGTAACACAGTACTGTGCTACTCTGATAACGGAGTAGCCCAAAGATATCTCACCCCCGCCCCTCTCTCGAGAGGCACACAATCAACTACCCAGTCCTCCTCCAAATGCCGGCGTATTCTGGAAAATAGCGGCAAAAATATGACACTGCGGAATACGTAACGCGCGAAACGAGAGCAGCCGAGGAGAGAAACTTGGAGAGGTCGAAAGGAGGTCGGAGGTGATCGAGAGGTGCGCGAAACTCGCTGCTCACTTGTTCACATATACGCGGGAGAAAAGAAGCCCGCACGAGGGGCCCATTTTGCCGTCTGTCACGAGCCGCTCATTCATAACCCCTCGCGACTTTTGCCTATTTTCTTGCGCGTAAGCGTACTCATACTCGTATATATAGCTCGCACACTTTTTCGCGTCTCGCTTTTGTCGCCCGCAGCGAGGCTGGCGTGAGCGGACTTCGCAAGTGCCCAGTAGCGAGGTTATTGCGCGAGAAAATGGCTCGTTTTGGACGTTTATTTCATGGGATCGTGGAGTGTCCGAGCGCGGGAATATTCAAAAAGTCTGCGAGATATTGATGAGGGTAACGTGTAGGTGACGCGTGATTAGGAGTGGCAGAGGGTTGGGTTGGAGGAGCGTGTTATGTGCGAGGGGGGACTGGTTAATGGTGCCGGTTAACTACTCGGAGTTGCGGACTTACTTGGTGATTATGGCTCGGGCAGCAGTTGGATGGGTTTGGCTTGAGAAATTGAATGATTCATGTTATACGTGCGGTGGAGGTAATGGCTGGGACGGAGCGACGAAGTAGTGATTCTCTGTCGGATGATATTCTTATGCGTAGATACGGATGTCGAACTTTGCCGGGGAGGGAGGGACATATGGCAAAGGGTTGAGTCGATCCGATATCTGTATAGGCTCGTAAAGCTCAGACGACTAACCTCGAATTACCTATGAAGCAGCTCCACAGCTCATTTTTCAGCCGCTTGTCAATTTCTGCAAAGGTGTGACTTCAACAATTCTGCGGTAATTTACACATCTTCTTCACATTTTTCTGAATGAGCGCGCATTGTGTTGAGAATTTAAGAAAGATTGACGTGTGAGGCTTGAGTTTTTAGTAGAAAAAGATGGTTCATTTAGTTTTGGAGTAAAGAGTATTTTCGCTGAACGGGCTCTTGGGGGGAAAACATTCGTTTGGAACAGAATTAGGTCATGAATCATGCGTCTACATATTCGACCATCAATTGAGAATATGCAAACGTACATGAGGGGGGGGGGTGCAAGTAACGGTTTTACGATTTTGACGATCGACCGCGATCGCACGCAGGCTCTACCCATGAAATATTACAGATAAAAGAGGAAAGATATGAGCTTGGCTATAAAAGAACGTATCCAACCAAGCAGCTTGAACATATTTCGTAGATTCATTAGTGATCTACCCTCATAGAAGCGTCACAAACCTACCTGATCAATTTTTCAGGTCATCGGCAAAAAGTTGTGGAATCATCTCGATTTCTCAATCTAAACTCAAAATCTAGCAATAGAAAAGCTTATGTTGATCAATACTCGAGTATCAGACAACTTTGAATGTCGCGTTCGCGACTGTTGAAGTTGCTTGGTTTTCCATTCAAATTTGTGAAAGACTGTTTCAATAAGAAAAAATTGGATTCAGAAATCAAAATGATGTGGTTGCCTTTTTCCAATGACCCGAAGAATCTAAGAATCTGAAAAGATCTCTGTTGCTGACTTGCCGCCATACAAACTCTCAGTGGCTATCATCGAAACACTGTTCATCAGTCTAGCCATCTTCTCGACCACTGTCGCCGCTTGCGCCTCGGCTCCGTCAACAACTTACGAGTGTTTGGGTCGCGATTTTGCCGAGAACCGTGTCATATTTGTTCCACATCTGATCCGCGAGTTTGTCGATTAGATTATTGAGTAACTAGCTCATGCATCTCCACTTCGAGTGTGATAACGATAATATTCTTCAATGAGTGAGGATTATACGATGATCCAACACTATTGGCAAATGAGAATCCGTAATTTTTCCGATTCCATCTTGGAAAAGGAGTTACAGAATTCTACGACTACCGGGAGTGCCCTTACAGGAGAATCAATTACGTCTTCAAAGCAGCATTAGCCCGGATTCTCTGCCGAGAGCACTTTTCCTCTTTCATTCATCGCCATTCATCAGTTGGATCACCGAGGAAATTGCTTTCAATTCAGATGAGAATGAGATCCACTTCATCTCTCTTCTCTCTAAATGTCAAGAAAATTCACACGAAGAGGGGATTTTCTCAACCCTTCAAGTCACGGCATATCCCCCGACCTTTATTTCTGAGAAAAGAATTGAGTAACACTGCGTCACAAACTTTGACTGAATTGGCGGATCTGATATGCAATATATCAATCATTTTGAAAATTGAGCCGCGCCGTTAAATCCAGTGCCACGTCCAAAGAGAGCAGGCTGGTATTGGGGAAAATTTAGAGTTTTCGAGAGCACCAGTTACATCAAGAGACTCAGACGCTTGATACACTACCGTGCTCCAAAGCATTTCTAAATAACTTAATTGAAGGAAAAAATACGTCAAGAGATAAGCAACAGATCCAGAAGCCTGGGCACATTCTATCGCGCGAGAGAATCGGGGTCTGTACAGTTTGGCAGTCGAATAAGCACACTCGCCAAACGGTGTTACAACCCTCGTAATTGTGGAGTCGGGTCAACGTCGCGGAAAGATGTTGATCGCATAAGCAAAGCCACAGCCGCATAGTCGGAAGCCCGGCCAAGTCACACATGTCGTAGTCCTTTTCGTCAGAAGTTGACCGGTATCTCGCGCCGTCAACCGCCGCCGCCAACTCGCCATGAACAATCGTAATCGCGTCGGGGCTTTCATTGGCCTCCGGCCAAGCCGCGTTATCTCTGCGCTCTGTATTATCTTGCTCTCTCTCTCTCTCTCTCTCTCTCTCTCTCTCTCTCTCTCTCTCTCTCTCTCTCTCTCTCTCTCGCTCCCCTCTCTCTCTCTCTCTCTCTCTCTCTCTCTCTCTCTCTCTCTCTCTCCATCTCCCTCTCTCTCGCTCTCTCTTTCCCGTTTCTCTTACTGCATGTGTGTACTCCGCACTCGCGATATGCGCGCAGTTTGGATGAGCGAAACACGCTCACCGCGAGACCGAGAATCTGTGATCACGCGTAGGATTAGATTTGCTGCGGTAGTGCTTGTGCACCGGCTGTGACAATTTTTCACATCCATAGAATTTTTTTATCAATTTGCTATGGACGTTGAGAGGTAAAGGTGTCGCTTTCGGTTGCGGAAGGTTTGCCTCTGATGAGTACTTCCGAATGGTTTTTCGCAAAGCATTCATGGAGGTGGAGTTATGAAATCGAAAGACAGTCATTTTATGATTGTTTTTGTTACGAAGAATTCGTCCAATTTTGTCCAAGTTCAAGGTTACAAGTACCGGTTTCCTGGTTCGTTCTCCCTCTCGTTTTGTATCTGCCTCAAGATCCCCAGATCGGGACGAGATTCGAGATTGAACTACACAAAGGTGGAATACTGGCTTTGACCAGGTGAAATTGTCTGGAACATCAAATTGGATCAGTTTTGACGGATATTTTACTAGATCTCAAACTTACGATAGAAAAGCTTCTAGATGAAGCCAACTCATGAAAAACTGAAAAGGCCATCCATGTCACAAATGGACAGAGGTAAAAGCTCTTTGCTGGTGATTCATCATGGTTCACTGGATGGATTATTTATAGTACGCCTCTGTTTGAAAATGGAACAATGTAACGAGACAACTTTGTAGGTAGAACATGAAGGAGGCTTCCATGACAGTTGTATAGGTTGTTCCAACTCATTTTTTAGCCCGAAATGTTTCTCGGTGGGGTTAAATTAAACATCAACAGAATGACATAATTGGGAAATCTCATCAGTTGAGATATTTAGAGGATTATACATTCAAAAATCCTCATGATGATCACTGCAACATCATCAGTGGAGTACGCTGAGGAATTCTCATGATAAAAGTATTCATTGTTTATTTGTTGCCTCAATTTGTCATGAGCTTTTCGAACAATGAGTCTCATCTGGGGTTTGATATCTTGTTGACCACAAGTATTCTATTAAAATCAACTACTAGACTCAACTCTAAGCATGCTCTGAACAGCAATAAGAGATAATTCGATTGATTCTTATTTATAATCAATATCTTCTAAATGAATCTCTTATCCTCGTCAATCGTTATCTGAGCCATGGCTTGTTCAGTGTCTGATAATAAGAGACAAGTTGACCGAAAGAAAAGTTGGCAAGGATCTGGAATCTAGACATATGATCACATGTGATATGTTCTGTTTGTGTCATCATACCCACGATGCATAGCTAATTGTCAGACTCGAAGCAGCGACCTCGACTCTCCCTTTAATCAAATAAGTCCTGGTCCCCTTTAAGACATCCAGAGATTGATTATATCAATAAAAACTTCACTGCAGGGTACTCCGAATTCATAAGAATGTGATGCTTCATCTTTTTTTCCTGCTAAAATTATTATTTATCAATATCGAGCTATAATCTATACACTAATTTTAGCAGGAAGCAACAATAAAGCAGCATCCTCTCATGAATTCTGAGATTGATTTATAGCTCCTTATCCCCGCGACATTCCTGATTCATCAGAGTGATCATACTTTATAACGAATCGTAAGCCCCGAACAGGTCCATCGAAGTCTCTGAAATCACCTATCGCAGTCGAATCACACGAATCTCATACTCAAACAACTGATCAAAGCCATCAATTCATCCATCCTCTCAATATCAGCTCAACCTGTAAAACACTTCAAACCATGTCTTCTAATTCTCAATCAACGAGTACTCAGCAAGCTCAAGCCTGGCGTCGGGCGAATGCAAATTAGGTCGCATGCACAGCTGAAAGAGCGGCATGGTGTTATATAGACAGCTAGATTGGTGCGACTCAGCTCAAGAGAGAGAAACAATCCGAGCTGAGAGCAGGCATGGGTTCCATGCGGACTATCGCCTCGGGATACAGAAGCGCGCAAACAAAACTGTAAATTTTTCGACAGACTCGGGGACACTCGATTCGATATCTCCAAGTGGAGCTCGAATCTCCGTCTAGGTCTCGTATTCAAATGCCCGGGAGCGAGAAGTTTGTCTGACGTATAAATTCAAGCAATCGAGAACGCGGTGGCGTTGACTCTGAGAATCGCGGGATCGAATAGGGAAATTTTGAGAGGTGAGGGGAAAACCATCATCTCAAAGGTGATCCTTGCCAGGATACTCTACGAGTACCCTGAAGGATTATCTACGATCTGTGATGATTAGTGCATAGGTGCAATTTTATTCTAGGATGAGCTTGCGCAGAAAAAATTGCTAATAGCGATGCAAGACAAGCTTCCTGTAAATTTTCTCTATCAATGAACTGAGATACATCATTGTATAGTGGGTCTATATATATCTCCATCCACACGAAATCTGTAACCGTTATCATTACTCGCTCTTTGGAACTTGCCCTTGAAACTCTGGTAAATGTTAAATCCCTTTGCTTAGGTTCCTTCCTCTCTTTTGTGATCCAAGTCATTAGCTAGTTTGAAGGAATATCAGGAACTGAAGCAAAGTCTCAATCCGACCGGTTCGTAATCAGACAAATCTTAACCCAATACATGTCTCACCCCTACTTATTTCAACCCATGCATTGTTCGTCTTTTTTATGTCATCGTCGACCTCGCACGGGCATTGTCTCAACGCTATGGTAATGTATCATCTCGCGGCTTATCGCCGACTCTAAATGAACCTGCATTGTATACGAATCTATCTCAAGAATATAGACCAGGTCGATTGAAGTGAACTCATTGGCTCGTGAAAATTCAACCAGGATATAAAATCAGAATGTATTTGGTCCCAATCGACTCATTTGGCAAAGAGCAAGCTTGTTCTGTTACCCAAAAGAATCAAAACTACGGATTGTGAGAAATAACGCTGTCTGTCGAGATTATGTCCACCCAGATACTTCATTTTCTCAGTTAGGAGTGCACAACTATACACTCACGTGTATAGTTGTGCAAAAATGGAAACTCAAACAGAGTGATGTGTTCCCTCATAGAGATAATTGGTGCTTTGAAGCGTGATGTCTTAAGTGAACGAATGATATTTCATTTGGTAAGAAGTGGAAGAAATTTATTCTGTACTGAATGACTCTCTGGAAAAACCCGAGCGCGCTTAGCAAAAGTAAAAAAAATTAATACCGCAAGTATCGTCAAAGGATATGACAAAACAATCTATCCTAGTTTTGCCATGGGAGCTTGCCCGAAAAAATAATCGAATCCGCAGTCTCCTGTCCACTTTCCTGATCGTTTGTTCACCCATTCTGTAGTATAATGTAACCAGAGGGTTTTCGCTGACGAGAACAGTGCTCGAGTCCTTTATACTGACCTCCTCATGTATCTGACTCTGAAATATCTCAACGACTGTCAACGTATCTCATTTCATTTTTAAGCTTGTTATAAAATCTTCAAAATGAGCTCACACGCATCTAATCATTATAAAAAAGCCGAGGTATTCTAGTTTCACGGGAAAATGATTTTTCTTGAAAATGAGTTTCTGAGGGGCTCCGCTCGATTTCGAACTTCTAAACGGTATTCTGTTGAGATGAAATTGAGTATTGTAACTTCAAAGAAAACAATTTTGAACTTATTGAAATGAGAAATCGACTATTAAGTGCGATAGGCTCGATGTAAGGCATACATCGAATCTAAGGACAAAGATGGATCGATTCAATTTTTTTTGTCACAAATTCTCTTGATGTAAGGTTTTGTTAGTTCTACAAATATGAAATCAAATAATATTATTTTTGTGAAAATGACGTTAAAAGTCTCATAATGATTTCTTTATTGTCCGTCTTGAAGTTGAGATCGATTTGTAAAAGAATTATCGATCAGATTTGATGGTTGAGATGTTGATCAACAGGAAATTGCATTTGACTAACATCGTGAATGCAACTGTCTGCATCCAGAATCGAATTGAGAGTCCTCTTATTGCCAGTGAGCCACTCTACCAAATGAGCTATAAAATCAATAGTCGCAAAATATGGCTTTCTGGATCTCGCAAAGGGAAAATGCTCATGGACTGCTCTACATTGCTTCAGTTCTGGCTCTTCAATATTCCCGAAAAAACAATGCATGGCAAAGCTGAAGTATACTCGAGATACCAAGTGTCATTAAATTGTGTGCACTTATTTCAGAAGCGGATGGAAACTGTTGAGTGAATTTATCAAAACAGTATAATTATAATTATACTGTTGCTGTTGAGCTATAGCTCGGTAATAACTAATGTTTCGGTATGAACTCGAGTTGGATGTGTGGCTTTAGCGAGCTAGCCTCGTAAACACAGTATAATTACTGGTTCTGTCACAGAATCAATTGAATATAT